>JBBPKD010000495.1:0-18886 GCA_038089075.1 Singerocomus inundabilis
CTCCCCGTCTAGTCCTTCTACCGGCTCTAGGTCTCTGTGGAATCAAACTTTGGGACACGCTTTTCGATGTGTACACCCCCATCTGGCTGCAGGTGCCCCTCTGCATGGCATCGTTCCCGCTGGCCCTAGCTTGTCGCGTAATGTATACAGATATTCGGAACAGACGTCAGGCTGCGGTGAATAACGCTGTCTTGGCTCCTCGAGTACCTAGCAGGTGGCCTGGTGGCCTGGATTTGCTGTTCAGGAATGCAGAGAATTTTCGACATGGGTACTTGGGTGAGTATGACCTGTATCAGTCATCGGAGGATTTATGCACCATTTTGCAGGAGAGGTCATCGTACAGCAGTGTAAGGACTACGGACATACGCTTACTCACAGAATCCTTTGGGAAGACAAGGCAAGTGCATCTTGGACAGGATCAAGAGGCCAGATCACTCATGCAATCTATAGTTTTTTACAGCGGAGCCCGAGTATGTCAAGGCAAGTTTAGCACTTTCGTCTCAGTCTCTTCTCGCGAATAGCCTTAGGCGATCCTTGCGACCCAATTCAACTCCTTTGCGAAAGGTAAGTCATGCCTGAGAGTCGCGGGGCTGATCTGATAAGGCATCCTAGGGCCGCTGGTCTATGATGTTGTATACTCCCTTCTCGGAACTGGCGTATTCAATTCAGATGGTAATGTCACCCTTTCTCGTTCTGTTCCATTCTCATAGTTATTGACATTTCGTAGGAGACATATGGAAGTGCGTGAACAGGCAATTATGGGCATCACAGCTCACTGAAGCATCCTTCTGTACTAGGTTTCATCGCTCGATGACCCGCCCGTTCTTCAGCAGGGACCGAATCAGCGACTTTGACATATTTGAAAGGCACGCTGATGATGCCATAAGGCAGCTAAAAGACAGGCTAAGAAAGGGCTATCCTGTTGATTTCCAGGTACCGGCCTACCTGTATACCTGGCTGCATTTGCTTACTGTGCGGATCCAGGATATGATATCTCGATTTACTCTGGACTCCGCGACGGAGTTCTTGTTTGGAAAAGATGTCTGTTCCCTTAGTGCAGGGCTTGTTTACCCTCCCAATTCACCGCTTGCTACGAATCTCGCACTCAAGAATCACCCGGCCAACCAGTTTGCTTATGCTTTCCTTACAGCGCAAACAGCGACCTCGCTCCGTGCACTCTTCGGGAGAAGCTGGCGACTATTCGAATTTTGGAGCGATCGTGTCAAGGAGAATATGCATGTTTGTCACCAGTATATCGACCCAATCTTGGAGGATGCGTTGTCGAAGAAGAAGGAAATGAAAAAGGCTGGCTTGGTTCCCGAGAAACCCGCAAACGAGAGGGAGGTTTTGGAAGGAGAAACGCTCCTCGACCATCTCGTCAATTATACAGAAGGTGGGTGCTTCCACACCCTATCGTAGCACAGATTCATATTCGCATATTCTTCAGATCCTATCGTGATCAGAGACGAAATTTTAAATATAATGATTGCAGGACGGGATACGGTCAGCGCAGTTTTTTGTGTCGCATGTTCAATCCAGTGAATTGTTTCCATAATAGACCGCGGCCACTCTGACGTTTGCCACTTGGATGTTGTCTCAACATCCCAATGTGCTCCACAAACTTCGCAAGGAGATTCTAACTGTCGTTGGGGACTCAAGGAGTCCTGCGCCTGAAGACCTGCGCGAAATGAAATATCTAAGGGCGGTCATCAACGGTATGTCATGCTCTTGGACTAGGTTATTGACTCACAACCCGTGAAGAAACGCTGCGACTGTATCCTTCTGTGTAAGTCTTCCTTGTCTTCGCGTCTGGGGGGAACATTGACCAATTTGTTCTCTAGTCCCTTCAATGTTCGGTGCGGTTGACCATGTTTCATATGATAGTTTCAAACTGACATATACTCAGGATGAGCATTGAACCAGTGGTTTTGCCTGGCATCAAGGGAGGTCCACCCATTTATGTTCCTGCAAACACACGGTGAGACACTGGTGATATCGCATCACTTTCGCGATGCTGAGACAAAATACTCAGGATGCAGTATTCAGTCTTTGTTATGCACAGGAGAAAGGATCTCTGGGGGCCAGACGGCGAGGCTGCTATTCTGGTCTTCTATGTTTCGTTCTAACTCATGCAACCATAGCGGATCAATTTGACCCGGATCGGTTCCTCGATGAGCGGTTGCACAAGTACTTGACCCCCAACCCATTTATCTTTGTGCCTTTCAACGCCGGCCCGAGAATCTGCCTGGGCCAGCAGGTAGATATATTACTGCTTGATCCTTTATTTTTCATTGACGTTTCAACGCCTTGATAGTTTGCTTACAACGAGGCCTCTTTTTTTATTGTCCGCCTGTTGCAAGCTTTCTCCTCTATTTCCCTTGCGGAGGACGTGCAGACGCTTGCACCCGCCGAATGGTCGGGAGCACCCGGTCGGAAAGGCATAGAGAAGGCGATCGTACGTACCCACCTGACTATATATGTTCAAGTAAGCGAGACACCACTCTCTTCTTCCTCATCAATTCTAACTTGGGGCACAGAACGGTCTATGGGTCAAAATGGAGGAAGCTGAATTTGGGGAGGATGCCTGATTATGCAACGTGCACCGGTGGTCACCGATCATGAGTGTAATCTCACCTGTATTACGCGTTTCATGTATGCAATCTCATTCAGTCCGACGGCAATCATAAATATTTGTGTCTGGCAGTCCCGATAGATCAGATGATAATGTATTGTCTTCTAGGGTGCATGAAGATGTGTACTGCACTATTATTCCAGGTTCTCTCTAGACCTGCGGAAGTGCGTCGGACCGACCCAACACCCTGTCTTGATCTCAACTGCTCTGCTCGACGCCAATATGGCCTAAGCGAACCTAACAGCCCATCAGAGACTGTGTCAAGTAACCACAACGGCGACTTCGAGGCGGCTGACAACAACAAATGTTCTGATACCCTCCACGCTACCGCCGTAATGACGGTGTGATCAACGGATTTCAATACGTTCATGCGATGGTCCAAGAAATACGCAGGCATCCGACTATATCAACTCCGAGATGATCCTGTGGTGTTTAAAATAGTGCTGCTAACAAGTCTGTTACACGATCAGGTCTACATTCGCAACAGGTATATATAGCACACTTTACGCGTCGGGAACCTGGTTGCGAGGAGAAATCTAACGAGGTAGGTGGCGGATTCTTCCCATAGATAATCCGTGAGCCTTCCATGCTGGGGGAATTGTCGATGAATCTCTATGAAAGGACACGCTCCCTTGATCCTTACTCATATCAAAAATCCTCTATCGTTGTGAGTGTCAATGCAATGAGTTCCGGGGCGACCTCGGTAGGGAGGATCATCCGCCTTCACGTTGGTTATAATATCTGGTCGTTGCAGTATTTTCCCGGAAGTTCTTGGTCGGACGACGCGTCTAGTGGGTCCCTTTTGTTGCGCACCTTCTTAAATATCTGAAAAAAAAACACGCTGTAGCGCTATGCTTCGACCAAGACATGGTTCGAAGCCATGCAAACCTGCCATGAACAAGGGTGAGGTTAGTTGCAGTTGATGCAGCCCGATAAAACGGCCGTGAGGTTTACAAGTAATTGAAGCGTACTTTAAATTAACCTTTGTACTTAAGTCTACCACCACTCCACAACATTCTCGCGTGGATTCTTGTGGACTCTTCCGCTAATAATAGTCTGTTCACACCAATTCATTTCGAGTCAATTTCTCACCAAACCATAGGCAGAATACTTTATAGTTCTTACAAATCCCTTGAATCTAATTTTGTCGTATGAATTGTAATTTTTCTTTAACGTCGTGTCAACACCAGTCCTCGGTACTCTCGTCCCTATACCGTAGTTTCACCCGTCACTCCAATCCCTACCTGCAACTGTTCTTTCATTACGGTAACTTTTGACATCAATGACTTGCACTGCCACAACTGATGACACTTGGTCCGTGCATACCCACCAGCTGTATGCAGTCCATGTCGAAAGAGGTGAAGCAAAGGTCTTGTATGAGTCGGGCTCGGCTGAGAGGCACAGGTGCAGGAACAGACTGGGACACGCTCGCCATCGGGATGTCCCGTCGGCACGCCACGTCCTCAGTATTGTTCGACCCGGTTTCGTGAGGCACAGGTGCGAGAACAGACCAAATCGACGGCCTGTAGAGGACGGAAGCCGATGCCGTGTGGGACACGCTCTCCATTCGGATGTCGCTGCTGCGACGACGTCAGCCGTCGGCACATGGTGACCAGCCACGTCCTCACGACCCGGTTTCGTTATTTATTACCATCCCAGTCGACCAGTTGATCAAAGATAATCACGTCCCCTGCTTCGCTTCTCTTCTCTGCCCAGGGTTACTACGATGCAGTTACCACCCGGTCTAGTAGCGCTCGTGCGGCTCCTCCCCCGACTCCTCTTCGGGCCAGCGACCGTGTTCGTTAGTCTCCGAGTTTACCAGGCGCTCCTCGGACAACGTGCACCACTCTGGCTACGCGTACCAGCCTATCTTTTCGCGCTACCAGCCACATTTACGGCAGGGGTCTTATATGCACGATATAGAGAACGCAAACAAGCAGCACAGCGTGGGGCAGCCATGCCCCGGCGTGTACAGTACCACTGGCCCGGCGCACTAGACAAGCTTTCCTCTCTCGTGGAGAACTTCTCCAGCGGCTATCTGGGCACGCCCATTTTTGCTTTATCTCCGACGCGTGTGTTGACCTGCAACATTTCAGCCGAATTTGTCGCCAGTGAATGCGAAGAAAATGGGAATACGCTCGATTTTTACCTGCTGTATGAACACAGGGCAAGTTCTTCTATGGGTTATTGCAAAGACGTCTGATGCGAGCGGTGCGATACTTGTAGTTATTCACGACCGAACCCGAATACGTCAAGGTGGGCTGCCAACTGATCGTATTCTTTCCGCTACGTGACGCATGTACCCAGGCAATTCTTGCGACGCAGTTCTCTTCGTTTGTGAAAGGTGAGAATAGCTGTCGACGATCTGCCAGATCCCCGGATACACTAAGCCAACTTAAAGGCCCCATCTTCCGTGACCAATTCAATTCTCTTTTGGGGACCGGCGTTTTCAACTCTGATGGTACGCATCCTCTTAAACAGACATGATCCCGTTTGAATTTATTCCTGTATAGCCGACATCTGGAAGTATGCACAAAACGCGTTGACTTGCCCATTGCATACACTAACAGGCATCTTACAGATTTCATCGCACGATGACACGTCCGTTCTTTAGTAGAGACCGTATCAGCGACTTTGACATCTTTGAGAGCCATGCCGAGGACGCAATCAACCAAACAAAGGTCCGTTTGCGTGAAGGATTCCCCGTCGACTTTCAAGACGTGGTGTCACGTTTCACGCTCGATTCAGCAACCGACTTTCTCTTTGGAAAGGATGTCTGTTCCCTTTCGGCAGGCATCATCTACCCACCCACGTCCCCATTGTCCAAGGACCCTGCGTTCCTCAATCACCCGGCCAATCGATTTGTACGCGCGTTCACGGAATCGCAGATCGCCACGGCCCACCGCTCCAACTACGGGTCTCCCTGGCGCTTCGCTGAATTTTGGCAAGACCAAGTCCAGAAAAACATGAAAGTATGCTATGAATTCGTTGACCCCATAATTGCGGATGCGCTCGCAAAGAAGCACGAGCAGAGGCTTCTAGGTCTCGACGACAAGGATAATACTGGGGAAGCTGAGGAAGGAGAGACGCTGCTGGAGCATCTGGTAAATTACACCGAAGGTCCTGATTTTCGTTCTGCGAATCGGGACTTGATGTACTGATGCACTTTTCAGATCAAACGGTCATTAGGGACGAGACGTTGAACATTATGATCGCTGGCAGGGATACGGTGCGTCAACTCCGCGGTATAACCCGGTGAATCTCGCTGTAACCACGTATTCGCACACGCAGACTGCCGCAACGCTCACATTTGCTATCTATATGCTATCTCAACATCCTGATGTTCTCGCACGCTTGCGAGCGGAAATCATCGCTAAAGTTGGTGCCTCAAGCCGGCCAACGCATGATCACATGAAGGAGATGAAGTATCTGAGAGCATTCATCAATGGTATGCAACTCGCGACCACCTCCCAAGGGGTATACTGATCTGGAACCACTGTATCAGAGGTTCTTCGACTATATCCACCTGTGTGAGCTTTTGTTCTCTCGAAGAAGGAATTGATTCTGAAACCGTGTAGCCCCTTTAATGTCAGGTATGATATAACCCATCTATCTTGGCTGTTTGTCCTGACCACCCAGTAAGGTTATCCACCGAAGCACAGGTCTTGCCAGGATTGAATGGCGGGAAACCGATTTACATCCCCGCGAATGCGATGTGAGCCCGACTGATCCCCCTCCAATTCCATCTCACCCTGATTTGTAGGACCTTGTACTGTGTTTTCCTGATGCACCGCAGGAAAGATCTGTGGGGCCCAGATGGTGAGCACTAGACAAGGGAGATGAGCGGCGTACATCGTCTGACTCTGGCATGACAGCGGACCTCTTTGATCCAGATCGCTTCCTCGATGCACGTCTCCACAAGTACCTGACTCCGAATCCGTTCATCTTCTTGCCTTTCAACGCCGGACCCCGTATCTGCCTTGGTCAACAGGTACGTCCCCCGGAGATTCTCGCGGTCGATGCGAGCATGTGCGCGCGCCTGCGTGTGTTGTGATGTGGTTGACGACGGATGTAGTTTGCATATCACGAGGTCTCGTACTTCCTCGTTCGGCTCTTGCAGTCGTTCGACGCCGTCTCGCTGGACATGGACACGCAACGGCTCCCTCCGGCAGATTGGGCACAGGCCAAGGGTCGCAAAGCGTTGGAGAAGGTTCTGCTCAGGTCGCACCTGACCCTGTATGTCGAGGTAAGGCGATTGCTCCCTACCGAGATCGCTCACGCTTACCGGTTGTGCATTTTTAGGGTGGTCTATGGGTGAGGATGAAGGAAGCCGACTCCGTCTAACGTTCTCTGCTATTCCACGTGTACCATATTGACATCCGAAAGCATGCAGCCAAGTTGTACCAAAGAACGTTCCGAATAATGCGATTTTACTTTTGCAACCCTTGTTACGAACGTGGGCTGACAGCACTAAATCCAGTCCTTGAGTGTTGCTCGAACGATTAAGTATTGAAAATATGTAGATTACTGCTGGAGCCCCCCCCTCCCACCTCTTGTCCTTGAAAAATGCGATCTGATAGTTCTAATCTTGCATCTATACCACTCCGTTCAATGCGCCTGGGGATTCCACGGACCAGCATCGCTCAACGAGCAGCCACCGACGCACTGACACAGCCCACCAAACTCGACAGGTAGATTCTCTGCCGGAATCTGGGCCAACAATCTCTCCTTGAAGTTTGTGCTGCCCAAGATGTCAATCTTGGCCACTGTCACCTCGTCCAGCCAGCGCTTGACGATCGACCACACACTGGTAAACGCCCACGGCGCATTGATGATGTAAAACTTGCCCATACACTCTGGATAGTGATTCTGACCAATCTGAGCAGCCTGGGAGACGTATTCTCGGACGTGGTAGAATGAAGCGATGCTCACACCTGCGAGATCGAGGATGGTGCATGACGTCTCGACGGGGTGGCCGACGGCCTTGGAGCAGGCGGGGAGACGTTCGGTGAGGAATTTTTCGTATTCGAGGACGAAGCGCCGGAGTTGGCGGTCTTGGGTCGTGATGGAGTTGAGTGCGTTGACATCGATCTTGCCGAGACGCTGGATGTAGACGGGCCGTCCGTCCTGGGAGGGAGATCGTCCGCGTGAATATGCAGCGCGAAAGAGACGTTGGAGGAGAAAGAGTAGAGGGGGAAGGGACCAACGTACCTTGTCCATCTTGTGATAGTACTGGGGGTAATACTCGTCGACCTCTTTTTTTTCCGTGAATTCAAAGTTCCTATAAAGAGGGGAGGAAGGGAAGGGAGAAGATGTTGGCATTCGGTGTCGGAAATGGATCGATTTCGAACGTAGGGGAAGGCCTACTTTACAATGTCTTCAACGCCAAAGTCTTTCCTCCACTGCTCGCTGGCCAGCAACATTGCCTTGGTCTTGACAACGTCAAACCTGCGGGCACGCAGGAATCTAATCGCAGAGGAAGGGTGAGCGTTTGTTGTGGTGCCCTGATTTGTGGTACTCGTGTGCACCACACACACACATCGCAGCGTCTATCGACATCGATCGTGTATGTGTGCGGGATGGGATAGGTATGCGTGCACGGACCCAACGACGCACCTGAGCAGTGTGGCATCGCCCATCCTCTCTGGCACAAAATGGGCCTCGTCCATGAGTTGTTGTTTGAGGGTGACGAGGGCGTGCTGTTGGGCGGGTGTGAGGTTACCCAGCCGACCTGGCAAAGGCCTGTAGTTGGGGTCGGTGATACCCTCGGGCATGGGGCTGACGCTGGCAGGTTCCAGGAAGGACATCGTTGGTGGAGAAGAAAAGAGGTGTGAGTGGGCTGGAGGAGAGCGTATTTGAAACTCAAATGGGCCACGAGTCCGGAGCTTGACTAGCTTGACTACCAACGCAGTTCCATACTCGACATTCAATGCTAGTCCACACATGTACACAAAAAAAAAGATGAATTCGCATCATTAGATTCATGAGTTGAGTCGTGAATCTCATGCGATGGGGTCTAAGCTATCTGTCTACTACTCGTACACGGTGCAGCTCGTCGAATAAACATACAAACGTCTGAGCGCAGGTTGAAGTGCAACGAGTGAACATGCAAGCGAAACGAATCGACCGGACACGCGTGTATTTTCTGAAATACATTCTTGTGAACGTAACCAACCGAAAAGGACACACGCAGTATTATATTTTGAGGGTGCGCTTGTCGAGCGGTGGTAGGGTGAATCACACAATATCCCAGAGTTCCTCGAGAGCGCAGCAGAACTTGGTAGGAAGGATCAACGGCATCGGTGTTTCGAGAATAAAATCAACGTACCTTGCCACATGCAACTGATCCGCTCAACGGATACTCACTGATACTGATCTTTTCATCAACAACGTGATCTGCAAAATCATCCCGACCACGGGCCATCGCACCGACAAAGACGGCGATGGAGTGCGTGTCAGGAAGTGTCGGCAAGTATTTTGACAACCTAACGGTCTGGGCATCACCGGATAATGCTAGAGAGAGGGCGGTCAATGAAGTATCGGCTGACGCCACACAAAATGGACTTGCTTAGTTTGATGGTGTTTACAGGAAGATGGTCGGTGACGGGATTCTAGATGCGATATGAGCGGCGGAATAACGCTGTGCAGATATGGCTACCTTGATTACTTTGAGCAACTTTTCGGGGCCATTGACACCCCGGATGGAGAGTTTATGGAGGAGTTGGACTGAGGCAGAGTCAGGTCAGGCACCATGATGCAGTACGATCCCGTACCCATCAAGCCACTAAAACGCTTGAACGTGCGCGGTATTCTCACATGGGGATTGACCTCGATAAGAACACCTCTTGCTGTGTGAATATATACCTGGAGTAAGCCTGCCTTGTTGAGGGGCGAGTCAAGCAGTGTCAACAAACACTAGCAACGATGCAGTTAGACTAAGAGCATGCAATACGAGTAGGACTACCTGATGAGTGATATCGGGGCGGGCGTCGGCGATGTCCCTGCCAGTTTTTGCGAGGATACCCTGATGATCGTCGCAGTTCAAGAGCGTGTACTTGACATCACCCTCTCTAGTGCCTTTTCCCTTTCCACCGCTGGTGATCCTGTACGCTTCCAGACAAGCTTGCTCTAAAATAACAAAGAGTCTTCGCTGGGAAGATACCACACCGCCCTTGGGTACGTGTGCCTGTATAGGCAACATCGATGGGTTTGCAGGTCGTGGCAATGGATTGCTGGACGCCATTTTGCGAGTTTTGGATGCAGGCAGCGGGCGAGTTGGACGTTGTGGGCTGGATGGATGTTGTAGGTCACGTTCAACCGAGATGTCTGCGAGATCAATCTGCATGGTCTCCTTCTCGGAGCGATCCGAACTGGAGGCGGAGCTTGCTCTACGACATCGCTGTGGCCGTTCATCGATGGGCGTAGATTTGGGGCGTGGAGGGGGTGTGAGTTCGAGCTCGGAGTCGCCTTCGGGCTTGAACAACCTGACACGCTCTACCGCTGGGTCTGCGGTGGAACCAGAGTGACGACGACGACGAGCGGGGACGATGTCGAGTCCGATGAGCGACATGATGGCAATCTACAAGCACCCAGAAAAAAGAAAAGAAAAGGGGGAGAAAAGGAAGAAACAAGGAGCGACGAAATAAGTGGAAGAGTATTAAGAAGAGATGAGCGAATAGCCGACTTGTGAATTGCGTTAATGGACCGCTGTAGGCCCACGCCGGAAAATTTCTCAGACAACTGCCTTGATTCATCTCACACAATCAGACACAAATATCATCGCCCATCCTCATCGCCTTTTATTGGATCCAGACGAGCGCAGATAGAGCGTCCCACCGCGCAGGGCTTGGAGCCAAGTACACACGCGCGGTGGGATCGATTCGGATAGTAAACCAGCGACAAATCTGATCTCACGACACGATGCAGCCCTCGTACCTAGCCTTGTGGGGCGAGACATAAAAAAAACACAACCTGACTTGCCGACTCGTAGATGCAACCCCACCTTACGTGCAAGGCTGAAATTCTCTTCCAAGAATGACTCGAAAAGATGCCCGAAACAAGGTGAAAAGACTCCGAGATAGAGCGGGAACATGATGTTTGGCATGTAGGCCTATCAGATTTTTCCAGCCGTCACTATGCGCAGACAGTCAGGCGTGTGTAAGACTGACCCTCGAATACACCCAGCCTGGGGATATAGGGAACTAACACAGCATTAAAATGAATAGAACTTGCCATGAGCTGCCCTATTGATTCTGTGTACGCGATAGAATCTAGGTCATGATAGATTTCATTGCGACAGAGCTTATAACGAGGTTGTCAATGATCGCTCGTTCCTCTGGACTACGCCCTGTAAAATCCTTGAACACCGATTCCTGGTCCAGCTTGTAGTGCTGATACAACATCCGTATTCAGAGTGGGTCAGAAGACGACAAGAAAAGCGATACTCGCCTTGATCACTGTCTCCCAGTCGGTAAGCTGAGAAACGTTCGCTACGAGATCCAACTCCCCATCGACTACCTTGCGCATCCTTTCCAGGACGTCTTCTCTCTCCCACGAAGCGATATGCATCACAACGAGATCTGTTGTGGTGTCTGAGACACCATACCGTTTGATCGCCTCTGTGATCTAGCGAGAACATCACACGTGGTCTCGCGAGGTGGAGAGAAAGCGACCTACGCTATTGCTTGGATTGAGATTCCAGATAATCTCGGAATGAAGCGTCCTTGTCTGCATGGTGTGTTCCGACTCGGCAAAGAGCGCCTGAACGGCAGCGGTCTGGAGATGCAAAGGACTTGTAATCTGAAGGCAATCCGGTTGATGAGCGTTTGTGGGACGGGGCAAAGACGAAATATGTTAACCAGCTTGGCGTTGATGAACGCAAAGTTGACCGCATCGCGCTCCTTGTCGCCTTCTGGTCCCTCCATCGTCGCTGCCTTGACGATACGCTCTCGGATGGCGCCCGCATTCTTGACGTTCTTGAACTTGGCGGTGAAAATGGCGGGGTGGATGAATTCGGGGCAACGGTACACCTCGAGTAGTTCCATGTAGCCTAGTGACAGTTCTGATCTAAGCGAGCCTTTTTTACCGTCACCTTGACACCATCCTCACCAACTCCTATGCAGACTTGAGAAATGGTTCACTTTTCACTTTCACTCTGCCTCGTCTTGACTGTCTTTGCGACGACCGCAACGTCGAACGTGCTCACCCCCGAAAACTTTGCGCAGACAATCTCAGAGGGTGTATGGTGCGCAGCGCCTCTCTTGCTCACGAGTCTCACCGTCGGTTGACTGACGCGCAGGTTCGTCGAGCACTTTTCGCCCTATTGTCCCCACTGTCGCCAATTCGAACCGACATGGAACGACGTCGTCGACCATTTTGAGAACAAACCCAACCCAGGCGTACACCTCGCCCAAGTCAACTGCGCACTCAATGGCGGTACGTCCACCTCACCCACTTTGACCTATGCTGTCCCACCGACACATTTATTTTTCAAGATCTGTGCAATACGAACGGCATCACTGGGTACCCACAAATGAATCTATATCGTAACGGCGAGTTCGTGGATATGTACAACAAGGATAGGGAATTTCATCTTTTGGTCGAGTATTTGAACGCGCATGCGGAACACACGGTGTCAGAGATGCAAGGACAGGGACAGGAGCAGGAGCAAGAGGTGCTAGCGCCAGTGTCGACGGAACAAGAGGTCGTGCCCTCACCAACACCGTCGTCAACCGCTGAACCTCCGGTCGTCGAAAGCCCTCGCGTAGACTCAAACCCCTCAGGATCGGTTGTCTCACTCGACGTTCAAACATTCGACAGCTTTCTCACACAAGGACCCGCGTTCATCAAGTTTTTCGCACCTTGGTAGCGTCGCCGTACTCGTTCGTTTCGTTCGTTGCTCAATGCAGTTTTAGGTGTGGGCACTGCAAGAAATTAGCGCCTGCTTGGGCACAGCTCGGTCGACGTATGCAACACAAGCTCAACGTGGCCGAAGTGGACTGTGAACTACACAAGGCACTTTGTACGAGCCAAGGCGTCACTGCATTCCCTACGATGTTCTACTATGCCCATGGTGCAAAGACCGAGTACACGGGCGGAAGATCCTATGACCAGCTAGTCTCTTTCGCTGACAAGGCCTCTAACCCGTGCGCTTCTTTGCTTGTGACCATCGTCTTTATCATGTGACGCGTATCTTCGCTTTAGGACAATGCAGGTGATTCATGCGTCGCAACTGGATCAAGTCATACGCGACAATGCAGTCTTGTACCTATTGCTCCACGACGATTCCGATAACCAAGTTGTGGTGGGTGTCTTGTTTCTCTTCAGCACAACTGCCGAATGAGCTGACATTCAACAGGACGATGTCGCCAAGAGCTCTCAAATTCTGTTGGGTTCACCACCTGTCTATGTCTCTACATCTCCAGAGCTCTTCCACAAATACAACGTTCGACCAAACGCCCCTTCAGCGCTTCTCGTGTTCAAAGACAACGATACGCGGGAACCCGTCGCGTTCTTTTACCCGTCTTCGCAACCCGCCAGCACACTCAAGGAATGGTTGCACTTCCATCGCTTCCCGACCTCCTTTGAACTCTCCAAGGACGTATTTCGACAAGTCATGTACGCTCCACACAATCCCCTCGTCCTCATCGTTGCTACCCCGCAGGGCCGACAAACCGCCGTGTCTGGAAAGCTACACGAGATCGCGAAAAAGTGGCGGTTGCGCACGCGACGGGCAGATGCCACGTCCACGTCGTCATCGGGAGATGGACTGGGTATGGGTGCTGGAACGCGAGATGTGGTATTCACCTGGATGGATGCGAGTCACTGGGGCAAGTGGATGAAGGACATGTATGGGGTCAAAGTGGGAACGGAGCCCGAGATCATCGTGGCCGATCACGAGGTTAGTATCCTCCGCCGTTTTGGCGCTTGCGCGTTCCGCCAGCCTAATTTATGTGCGTGGTGTGTTTTTGTAGCGTCTGCTGTACTACAACAAGGACGGCTCGGGACACGCCATCTCACTCAACTCGGTGAGCGTCGCATCCGCACTTGAAACGATCCTCGCGGGTACTGCCCGCCCACGACATTCGCAAAACATGCTCGAGCGGGCTGTGCATGTACGTTCTGTTCTTGACCCCTCTTTCCTATGCTCTTTACTCACGTCCCTAGTCCCTCAACGCCTCACTCCTTCGCCTCGAGCAGTCGATCGTCGCGCATCCGTACGTGACGGTGCTCGTCATCTTCGCATTCGTCGGTGTCATCGTGGTGGCGCTCCGCAGTCTGTTCATGGACGAGCCTGTAGACTGGGATGCAGAGAGGCGGTACGTGAAGCGTGATCGATTGGACTGATGACCCCTCTCTCTGTCTCTCTGTGTATAGTCTCTGTCTCTCTTTCCCTCTGTCCTTCTCTCTCCCTCTCTCTTTGTCTCCCACTCGTGTAATGACGAGTCTACGTGGATCTAATCTCTCGATCGAGCTTTAGCTGGAGCACATTTTCGTACAGTGCTGTACCACACGTATATACAAAACATCAGGGCACGTATTTTGTTCCGTGTGAAAACACGTTCAAGCACATACAACACTCGGGTCAACGGTTGCAAAATGGAGGGGGCCTTGGGCCATTCCCCTCATTGAGATTCTTCATGAGCAAAGTATAACCCAGTAAAGCATAACCCGTGTGATACAGCAAGTGAAAGACAAGGCCAAACATTATACAAGTATCAGCGTGAGCATGGTATAGATATATATATATCAGCCCAGGTGTGGAACGTGCACATTAGATGATCGTGAATTAAATGGTCACTTCTCTTTTGTCTTCTTGTTCGTCTCACTGCCCGAGTTCTAGTCGGTATGAAACGGAGGACGAGCTCGGCGAACATGCCCTCTCTATTTTTCTTCTGATGCGCATTGGATGCATGGCGGTGTGATGCATGGTTGAGATGGGTCACGTTTGAAGCACGTTATACGAGTGTGTCGATGTAGAATAATAGTCAGATGCTGTGAATTGTTTATGTGGTGGGCAGTTAAGGCGGCGAAGACGACGACGGCGACTGCGATTGCGACTGGCTCCCCCAAGGTGCGACCGCATCATCGAGCATGATGCCCCGTATCCTGTTATACACTGCCTCTGGGAAATGTCTGAGAAAAAGCAAATCAGCGCGAGTTACCTCTCAAGCGCACAGACAACCTACCGTTGCTTCAACCGCTCGAGCAAAGCAATTGCACGATCGCGGTCACCACTACCCAGCTCTGCACGGAACATGGCTTCCCATGTTGAAGGCTAAGAAGGGAGACGCAGTAAGTAAACGCAGCGGCGGACAGTCGTGCACGTTGATGAGCTCACCTCTCTGTACGAGACCGAGTTTGGTAATACCGGAGAAGAGGAAGCGGAGTCATGGGGGACGTGATTGCCGGGGGCAGCAACGCCACTAGGTGGATCTGCCAAGCTCTCAAAGATGGCTCGCGCCTGCTCGATACCACCATCGGCGGCATATCCCTTGATCAACAGATTGGCAATGTATGCCGTCATATGTACGCCCGTTGCTTGCAGCTGTGCGAGATACTGTTGTGCGAGATCCATCCGTCTGTGCGTCACGAGCACGTTAATCAGGGACTCGTAGGAGACAGCATCCGGAAGGGAAGTGGAGCCATGCCGGGAAGATGGGTGAGAGGAGATAGATTCGAAAACACTGATAGCCTTGTCCACATCCTTCATAACACAGCCATAAGCATTGATAAGTGCTGCCCAATGACTGCCTTGGAGACGGACGTGCGGATGCGACTCAACAAGCCGGAAGGTCGCCTCCATAGCATTCACATCAACAGGTTCAATGGTTCCGTATGCGTCAATGAGAAGCTACAACACGTTTCAGATCATGTGAATAGAGAGAGCAGGGAGAGCAGACCTTGTACGTATGCGCCGAAGGCTGAACATTGGCCTCAGTCATCTTGTTCAAGTAGAACAACACCTTCTGCCTGTCTGGCTTTGTATGCGTGTACAGTTGCATCATCGTATTGAAAGGCGGAATCCTAGGCTTGAAGTTGGACTGGCTGGCCATTTCTGCAAACAACTGCTCGGCGGACGCGGCATCTCCGACTCTCGCACATGCAGCGATGACAGCACCATAAGTGATCGACGAAGGGCGCAGTGACGAGTTGGCTTTCATCTGTTGGAAGAGCTCGAGTGCAAAGTCCGCCTTACGAGCTTTGGCGAGCTTGGAGATGATCGTGTTGTAGAGATACACGTTAGGCTTCGTCCCAAGCATCTGACATTCTGTAAAGAGAGCCATAGCATTGGAGGTGTCGTCTGTGGTGTCCTTGACGCGCTCAATCAGGGATCCATATGCGTCAGGGGAGGGAACACCACCCGCAGCAGTTATCCGACTCCGGTGCGCAAACGCAGCGTCCATATCACCCCCGTGTGCGTAAGCAATGATCATGTTGTCTTCAATCTGGAACCACGCCTGAGATTGCCAGGTAGGACTTTGAGCAACGAAGGGTGAGAAAAGGACCTGTTGAGCGATAGAATATACTGATTGTGCTGCGGTGATGTCGCCTGTGCGTCCGAGCCCATTGATCAACCTGGCTAGAGTGGTCGGATGAGGATAACGAGGAGACTTTGCAAAAACGGCTGCTTGGAGAGTATTATAACAGTCGTGGACCGTGACCGATGGATGCGAAGGGAACCACTGGTCGACCTGTCGGCTGAGTTCCGAGTCAATGTGAATTTGCTTTGGGGGGGGAGGAAATTCGGCAGAGGGTGAGGGCAGTGTAGGAGTACGAAGAACACCGTACTCCTCGTTGGTCCGCTCGACGAGGGGCATCCTGAGGCGGTTGAATGACGGCGCAAGACCATCCAAAAACCGGGAAATCTCGCGGTCTGTATAACTCGAGTAGAGAGCATCCGTCAAAGCGACCTGCAACTTGCTGGGCACCAGGTTAATATCAACTCCCGCGTCGCTCATAGCTTGCAACAAGGGCATCAAGCCGGGGTATGCGCGTTGTGGGAGAGAGGAAGTGTCCGAGTCAGAGAAGTTTTCAGGAAGCGAGAGTGCACACTGAAGAACTGTCTCTAGACCTGAGTTAGAAGTAAGTTTCCGAGGGGCAGACATGTAGGCTTGGAGAAAAGGACGAGCAATCGACGGAGCGATAGGTGAGCCGAGCCACACAACAACGGAAAGCACCGATAGCATTTGCTCCAAAGCGAGAGCGGGAGAGGAAGTAGCCAAAACAACGTCCAAATAACCAGACAGTATGTTTGTTACTGTCGCCTTGTACTTGGCAAGGTTCTTACCGGGCTTGGCAGACAAAACTTGGTCGGGAACCCGAAGGATGTGTCTAGCGATAAAGCTAGCAGAGTGCCTCGCCTGTTCTTCGGCGTCGCTCATTGTCACCACTGATTGACGTGATTTAGTAAACTCCTCGAGTACACGGAAATTTGCTTCCAGAACCATGAAAGTGTCCGATATCCTGACATTCAAACCATCCTTTGAGGCACAGTCGACAAGGGTATCATATAGCCTATTGAGCTCTGCGAGGTAAGCACTTTGCCCAGACGATGCCTCCGCAAGGGCTTCTAACATAACGCTCCAGCATATCTGGTCTGGGCGAGAGGGACTCTGAGTGGGCTCGTCACTTTGGCTAGATGCGGCGGGTTGTTGAAGAAGACGGTCGAACCAAGACAAAGCAGTTTTGATGTCAGGTTTGGGTGGGTCGCAGAAGCCAGTGATGATAGTAGTGAATGTCGACGAAGCCGGGAATGGAACTGACACTTGGTCGCCTGGTGTGCACGTCAGCATGCACCAAATGATGTAGGAAAGTCAATCAAGCGCTACCTTTTTCTGGACGCTCCCCGTCCATCATCATCTCAAGCAGACGAAGTGCTCCGGCGGGTTGGCCAGCCTTGAAATAACCCTGAATCATTTTATTCCAAGTCCTAAGCTGCATTGAAGGTCGTCGTTCGGACTTCATGACCAGACCACGTGCGTCTTGATCCTGGAATTCTTTAAAGACCTCCTTCGCACCTGTTATCTCACCTGCGTTGACATAGGTGGACAATAGGTAATAAAGCATTAGATCAGTGAGACGGGGTCGAGGCTGGGCCTCAAGCTGCGCATATACACGGACAGCAGCGTCAACATCACCGTGAGCAGCACAGGAACGGAGGAGTCCATGGTAAACGTTGATCGGGAGATATGCAACTAATGGATTCGAAACTGCGGGCGACTGAGGGATTGGGACACAAGCAGCTTCAAAGACGCGCATTGCGATTGTAAAATTGTCTTCTGCAAGCAGTGTCACCTTTTGATTCTCGTCGGCTTGGGCTTCCTCGCTTACAACGTCATCGAGGTCCCCAATGACAGCCAGTCGTCGTCGTCTCTCACGATAAGAGAGGATCTGGAGTGACTGTTGGACTTCGCGATCCCTGTTTGTGAGTCCTGTAATTGTGCTGGCGAACGTGCCTAGGTTGGGGGTTAGGCCACATTGGGGGATGGCATCATAGAGCTGCGGAATGAGCGCTGCGCTGGTCGCAGAACCGACGGCAATAAGAGCACGAAGGGCATGATTGAAATCAAGGAGGGTCGGCTCGGAGTAAGATATTGCAGGCTCTTTAGAAGGATCAATCAGCCAACGCGCGTGTTGTAAGACTGTGGGAATGTCCCCCTTGGACAAGGCATCGTCGAGCTTAAGGGAAAATGGGGACCAAGAGGTAGTAGGACGTGGTACCTGTTCCGGGTTGATCTCAGCCTGCTGGTCGTTGTTTGAAGTGGCAGCGTTGTGACGTTCGCGAAGCTGCATCTGCATGGTGTGGAGTACACCGGCACCAACATGATCGTGGTCGCTGAGACCAGCGGGGAATGAGAAAGAGTGCCGACGTGCGAGGGTACGTGATGATTTGGACAAGGCGGAACGTGGGGTGACCATGGCAGGTCTGATTTCTTCCCTGTCGTCATCTGCCTTGGAAGCGCCATCTTGGGCTGCAGAGGAATTCGCCTGAGTGATGGCACGACCAGCGCCCTGTTGTCATGAGGAGGTGAGTGGTGACCCAGGCAGGGAACACACGACACATACAGTGTAGCCCGTGTAGAATTTGCTGCCGGCGTGGAACTTGGCGCCACCTGGGCCGGCGCCGGTTCCAGCGCTGCCCCATGAAGAGCCCGCACCTGCAGTGGGGGTCGACTGCAGCACATTTCGGAGTGCACCAGACTGGTTCTGGACGAGTGCGACGGCGCGGGAGGTGTGGAGGAAGAGGTGGTT
>JBBPKD010000496.1:0-18872 GCA_038089075.1 Singerocomus inundabilis
GCGAAGTGACCGGTCGATAATACGATGCGAACTGAGCGTCCGGACGTATAGAACGGTGCTAGAAACTTGAAAACGGCGGTACCGGGCGCAGATCTGACTTACTCGTAACTTCGGCGGAAAGAAAGCTGTATCTCGAGTGTATGTACACCCGTTTATAGTCCGGGCACACCCGGGACTTATGTAAGCAATGTAATGACCGATGCGTAGGTAATAAAAAGTGTCCGGACGCAAATGCAATGAAAATCGGTGAAAAGGATGTATAAAAAGTGTATAAAGTAACCGGTAAATGAAATGTAGTAGAACCGGATGTACATACCGGTGGTCCGGACATGTCCGATGGTGGTCCGGACGTGTGTAGCATAGTTATAAGTCAGGGGAAACAAAAGGGGTCACTCACCGAAAGATTTACTAGACAGGGGACTTCTTGGGGACATGGACTATGGTTGCATGGTCAAGTTTCATCGGTCCAGACGTGTTGCACCGGTCCGGATGTGTTGGACCGGTCCGGATGTATGCTAGACACATGGCAGTGAAGGGGGATGAGTGGGGACAACCTGGACTGGGTACCCGGATGATAAAATAGGCCTATACCACTATAAGGAACATCAGTTCCTTACAATGCCGTGCACGTCTATAATTGCACTTCAATAAAGTGTCTGAACTGGTATACACCATATGAGCTGCTATACTCAGATAAACCAGACATCAGACACCTTTGTGTTTTTGGCTGCAGTGCATATGTTCACATCCCTCAGGATATTCACCCCAACAAAATGGCCCCCAAATCTGAGCTGATGACATATCTAGGGGTATCCCCCATAAATGATCACAACTATCTATTCATGCGATCACCAAACCACATCTTATTCACATCAGCACATGCCATATTTGATAAGGGCATGTTCCCATACTGCAGTACTACAAAGAAAAGGGAAACTACTTAACTGAGAGATGAACCTGCACCTGCAGATCCTTCGGGGCTAGACCCTGAATTTCCTAATTTGGAGGAAGATCACACGCCATATAGGCAACGATCCCAACAGGGAAACCCCTCTGTCAAAGATGATGCACCTCAGTGTGCAAATACACCTCCAGTTTCGAGGACTCCTAGTCCTCAGCCTGCACCTCAAAGGGCAGCACCACCACCACTCCCACATCGCTCAGAGTGCGAAAGGAGAGTACCTGCTAGGCCAGGCAATGTTTATGGCGAGAAAAGACACCCTATACAACAGTTCAGGGATACCGAAAGAGTTAGTCACTGGCGGAAAGTAATCAACCAACCACAACAGCCTGCTACACCTGGCCCCAGTGGTCAGACATCCTTCTCCACACCTCAGGAAACCCCTGATGGTGATGAAACTCCTGCTCAATCCGAGCAACAGCCAGACATTGCACACTTGTGCCAGGTAGGGGGAGCACCTTTGGCTCACTTTTTGCTTGCCCAGGCCATTCCAGACAATGGATCACTCCCTAAATAACCAAAAGAGTGGTCATATCAAGACATTCTGCATCTACCCAAAGCAGAGCACAATCTTTGGTATAAAGCATGCCAAGAAGAGTTAGATATGCTCAAAAAGAGAGATGTATTCAAGCTAGTAGATCACCCCAAAGACCACAAGGTCATAAAAAACTGATGGGTATTTAATGCCAAATCTGATGGCAGGAAAAAGGCCTGCTTAGTTGCAAAGGGTTTCTCCCAGATTGAAGGAATAGACTTCAATCAGATATTTTCTCCTATAGTGAGATTTGAAACTGTGCACCTTATGCTCACACTTGCTGCACTCGAAAACTGGTATATTACTGGTCTAGATGTCAAAAGTGCCTATCTATATGGGCAGCTAGACAAGGAGATTTACATGGAACAATCAGAAGGTTTTGTTTGCAAAGGCCAAGAAGGCAAAGTGCTGCGATTGAAACGTGCACTATACGGTCTCAAACAGGCTGGATTAGCCTGGTGGCGAACCCTCAACGAATCTATGAAAGATCTAGGGTTTACTTGCCTGACCTCAGAGGCTGGCCTATTCATATACAAAGGCCATGGTACATATGTAATCACTATTATCTATGTAGATGATTCACTATTTTGTGGACCACACAAACCTACAGTTGATCACATTAAAGCACACTTCATGAAGAAGTGGGACTATAGAGACCTGGGTGAAGTGAAAGAATTCCTTCACATGTGCATCACAAGACAAGGAAAAAACATATCCATTGATCAATGCACTTACCTTGATAAGGTCATTGAAAGATGTGGTGTCCAGAATGCCAGGGAGATGAAAACCCCTCTCCCCGCTGGCTATAATCCACTGCCTCATAACAGTCCTGTAAACCCAATCCTTTGAGCCAGATTCCAGCAAGTGATCGGCTCCTTGCTATATATCATGCTGGACACTCGCCCTGACATTGCATTCGCTGTCACCGCCCTATCTTGCCATGCCTCCAACCCATCTAAGGAACACTTAGATAAAGCGATATATATTTGTCGCTACCTACGATCTACAAAGTCCTATCACCTCACATATGATGGCACATCCAAATTAGGCATTATGGCATGCACAGATTCCAATTGGGCCTCGGATGCCAGCACTAGTCGATTACAGACCAGCTTCTTCTTTAAGCTAGCTGGAGGGATCTTTAGTTGGAACTCGCATGCCCAGAAATCAATTGCTATGTCCAGCACCAAAGCTGAATACATGGCACTGTCAGATTGCTCTTTACAAGGCATCTGGATACAGCAGTTACTTAGTGAACTCGGAATAAACATTCCTACCATCCCCATATGTGGAGATAATCAGGGGGCTATCTTTATGGCTTCAAACCCGATTACAGAAAAGCAATCCAAGCATATCCGCTTGAGATTCCACCACATCAGAGACTTAGTTGCAAATGGCAAGATAGCTCTGTATTACATTGAAGGCAGTAACAATCCTGCTGACATGTTCACTAAAAATCTGGGCGAGATTAAGTTTGTGAAGTTCAGATCCCAGCTGGGCCTATCCTTCTCCTAGGCATCTATTGCAGCTACTAGCACATCTGTGCTTTCGTTTATACCCTGCACTCAGCAAGGGGGAGTGTTGAACTTATTGAACTGGCAGTACCAAGCTACCATCTACTAGCTACAAGTAGATATTATCATACTATAGCACACACACGAATACTGTACAAAGTGCCCCTATAGTTCGCTTCTAAGCGAAATAAATGTGGTTCCACTGTACAGTAGATTAGATAAACACTTATACCTGTATATAAGAGCCTCCAGCTCCGCATTTAATATACAGGAAGTTTTCTACTCTCCTCCCACCATCTCTGGTGAGTTCAGAGGGTTCCTCCTCTGTTATGGCGCCCTAGTGGTTGCCCCAACCTCGGTTCAAGATGTGACCTCCATGGTCACTGGCAAGGGATCAACACCAGATTTAGTATGGGCTCACAACCCACTGCCAGCTAGGATGCTGTAGTGTCTGTGATCACATTTGCAGATGTCACAGCTCTGGAGGAGCTTCAGGTCATGCAGGGAGACACAGACGAATCAGAGGAGATTCAGGAAGTTCAGAGGTTTGGAGAAGATGTGTTTGGGGTTTGAGTGCCGGAGGGACTTGAAGTGGAACTTGCAGATGAACTTAGTTGCTACCCGTAGGTCGCTGATGAACACAAGAGTGGTGGTTCAGAATATTTATTTCACCCCTTTCGTCAACAATTTTCTTTCAAAGACCCATCACATACATCCTCAAAATTAGCCTGAGTCCGGTGGATTGGTTGGGGTCTGCACTAGGCAGTGCATTCAGCCGTTGACGAGTTAAACGCAGTTGCAACCCTCTTCGTGGGGTCGGATCCTTGCTATCTCACTACTCTGTTTCGAGGTCTACCGGGCCAGTGCTTGATTATCCTCCTTGCGGGCAGTGTCGCTTTCTTCTTTCTTGTCATCAACAATTATTTCCCGAGATCAGTCAACGCAAAACTCATAGCGGATAGGCTTCGCGATTCCGGGGAAGAGTAAGTGGAGACCGAGATAGTGTATTTGGATCCCCATGTCGAACGAATCAAGTTTACTGTGAGTTATGGCATCAAATCGTCGGGGTCCTTTGTTCGCGGGGTTGGCTGCTGAACTCTTTTTGGATCACCAGTATCCCATAGTGACATTTAAAGGGTTAGGACTGTCAATAGCCTCAAGGTCGAAAGATCTGTAAGGTAAACCGGGCCCGCGCATTTCTTTATATCGCGGTTCAACTTATGCGAGTGTCGCGAGCCTGTAAAGGCATGTATGCTAAAGCAGGATCTTCAGACACGTTGTGGAAGCCATCTTCGACCACCACGGCTACGTTTTCTCATCCTTGATGGATGCCACATCACCATTATTTAAATGAATGATACCCGACAGTCTAACGTCACCCCGAGTATTGCAGTGGCAAAGGACTGAGTTCATATGGATCCTTAGATAGTTGGTCGCATTTGGGTGCGCAAGGTTAGCTTGCTCCGCCTGATAGACCGACCAGAAACGCTCTGCCTTCTTATCACACGGCCAAAACTCTACTGTGAGGGTCTAACTCAGTGTATTGTCGAATGTTAGGAGTTGGGAGAGGGCTATAAGAGGGATCGTCGAGTCAGCCAGCATGCCGCTGTTGAAGTCAAAAATTTCAGCCACACGCCAGAAACAGGTGATAGTGACAACGATAACGGGTCACGCAACTGGTGCCCCCTATGGTCATCTCAATATTGGGATGTGGTGCGACCAGGAGAGCCTGGACCATGGAAAAGAATCAGTGCTTTCCTGCTTATAACTCTGCAGCTAGAGAATGGTTGTAATATAACCTATGGAGCGAGGTAACAGGTAGCCATGCATTGGAATTCCATTGATATCTGATCATCCCTTGTGATTATTCCCGTTAGCGTACAGATACAAGTACGTGAAAATTAAGACGTCTGGTGGGCATCCAGTCATCAGTACTCTTACATTTTCGTGTGCAGCGGACACGGTATTCACGGACCATTATGAGTATCAAACGTGAGACTCTACCGTCTCTAGTTTCTTTCTCGTGGCATACCATGACACGAACGCTCTCCGAAACTGGTCGCATGCTATGAAGAACGAGATTGCTGAGAAGATGATGACTAGTATGTCCAGTTTGCTGTTGGTCTGACCCGCGGCAACAGAGATAGCCATGACCACTGCCGAACTGAGTGTTGCCATAATTATTGGTTGACCAACCAGGATAGCTAGCATCTTACATTAAGAATAATATGCCGACCAAACCTAGCAAGGGATGTCAGTAGCCTTCAATCACGCAGGAAGTCGGACTCACAGAACCTGGGGGTCAACAGGAGATTTGGACCCGTTCGTCGTCATTGAGTCTAGGTGCAAGAAATCTCTATGCTCACTGTATGGGCGGAACCATGGTTGTCAGTGAGATGAGGGTGGTATGTAGGAAGGGAGTCGGATAGCAGGCACGGGTGCCAAGCACCCAGAGCTTTGACAGCAACGTCAAATATGGTAGGAGCCGGTAATAATATTATTATTAGCACGACAAAAAGCTACTCGAGGCCGGTCATGAAAAGTCACTAGGACTGTATACGAGTATAGCCGCCGACGACAGGTGCACGCTCCTGGTAACTGCAAGGGCAGCCCAAGTCCACCCACCGCCATTTTGAGATGCCGACAGCGACCTGCCAGAGAATGAGAGTTCGATGGATTTGGACAGTAAAGGCCGACTATCGCAAGCCTTGATGTGATCTATCGCTACCTGCGAAGGATTACACGCGCATCTGGGCTTGTGGGGTCGTGTAACCTTGCCGTACAAGCGAGTCCCACAAGGTTGTGGGCAAGTCATTATATAATTATTTTTCCAAAGATTCCATGGACAACATTCAAATATACGCCCAGCCGAGACGTGTCGTTGACGCTCTCAAAGGACCACTTTGAATAACCGAAATGCAGGTACACCGCTCATTCCAGTGGCCATTCAAAGACAATCCAATGGTGGCTTTCCCCGCCTCCGCCTATGCTAATCCAATAAAGGCTATATTTCCCACGTGAGGAGGGTGCTTAGTCATCATTACTGGCCACGTCGACCCAGTTTAGCGGACAAGGTTGAGTCTCAATGCTTGTTGTGTGTTCGTGTTCTCCGGTCTGGTGAATACCTCTTCTTTGCTATGCCCAGTCTCTGCCTGCGCAGAGTTTTTTGTCTTTTCGCACTCTTCTCTGGACTTCTTGAGTTCTCCTATGCAGCCTTGTTGACCATCGACTATGGCTCGGACTGGATTAAGGCATCCCTGATGAAACCGGGCTTGCCCTTCGACGTCCTTTTGAACAAGGACTCCAAGAGAAAAATACAGTCATCTGTCGCTTGGAAAAAGTATGACCGACTGTTTGGTTCTGACGCTGCGAACCTGGTATGCGTCTCACTCACATTCCCGAGCGTGCACTCAAAGGTTTCTCGAGGCATCGCGGTTTCCGTTAGATTCATTCACGTCTCTTAAGCTCATTCAGGGCGTGCCTTATAGTTCTAATTCCGTCGCCTACTACACCCAAGTATCTACTTCGGACGTCGTCGAGTCCGCGCGGTCAACAGTAGGATTCAAGCAAAGCGATGGTACTGAATGGAATGCAGAGGAACTCATCGCCATGCAGCTTGCCTATGTGAAGCAACTTGCAGAGGACCTTGCTGGGGAACCCGTCCGCGATGTTGTTCTCACTGTTCCACCGCACTATACGCAATTCGAGCGTGACGCCGTCGTGGATGCCGTGGAGATTGCCGGAATGAGAACTCTTACATTGATCAATGATGGTGCAGCTGTAGCAGTCAACTATGCAATGACGCGAACATTCTCGCCGACTCCCGAGTACCATGTCATTTATGACGCCGGTGCATCCTCCACCCGTGCAACACTTGTTTCGTTCGCAACTGCAGAAGATCCAAAAACAAAAACCCCCTACACGCAGATATCCGTCCTTGGTGTCGGTTTTGATCGATCTACGAGTGGTACCGACCTCGACAGGCGCCTGAGGGAAATTCTTGTCGAGAGATTTATCACGCAACACAAACGAGATATCCGCAGAGACAGACGTGGTATGGCAAAACTCTGGAAAGAGGCGAGCCGTGTAAAGGCTATTCTTAGCGCTAACACTGAAGCAATGTCGACGGTATGTACCTCTATATCGCATGTCGCTCATTGATTGATTTGGGAATCGTGTAATAGGTGGAGAGTGTTGCCTTTGATATAGATTTTAAAACCAAAATCACTCGTGAACAATTTGAGGCGGCATGCTCGGATTTGCACAGTCGCTTTGCCAAACCCATTCATGATGCTTTAGTCAGCGCAGGCCTTAATCTGGTAAGCTGTCGGTGCCCACCAACCCAACGTACGCTGACCTATTCTAGGATGAAATATCTTCTGTCATTCTGACTGGCGGAAACTCACGGGCACCAATGGTCCAGGCTGCAGTCAAAGCCGCAGTTGGAGAGTAGGTACACTCTATCAGCATCACGGGTAAGATTGTCAATGTCTGTTATTCAGGCATAGGATAGCCCAGAACGTTAATGCCGATGAAGCCGCTGTACTAGGTATAACTTGCTTTCTTGTCAATCATGCATGAGACTAAGTATCCATTTTGTGACAACAGGCGCAGCATTCCATGGTGCTTCTCTATCACGTCAGTTCAAGACAAAGGACATACGTATTGCCGATGTTGCAACATACGACATCCAAGCATCCTATTTTGCTTCCACTCCGGACTCGCGGACAATACATTCGCTCATTTTCCCTAAAGGATCCAAATATGGTTCTCGCAAGACACTCTCGTTCAAGCGTAGAGAGGATTTCTCTGTCTGGCTAGACTACAAGACTGAAGTTGCGCCGTAAGAATGTTTGGATGTCGGGGAGTCGCGTACATTGACATTTACACACCTAGTGGCTTCCCGCGCGAAATCTTCCAGGTTCAAATCAACGGTATCGCAGAAGCCCTCGGAAACCTCACTGAGCGTGGGGCCGTCGATCCTATCGTTAAGCTCACCGTTGCCCTGTCCGAGTCTGGGTTCGTCTCCGCGAAGGAAGCAGTTGCGTACGGTGAAGTCAAGGATGAATCTCTGACAGGTGTGTAACCTTTTACGTACTCCTTTTTTGATTATCGAACTAGTGCAGGTATGCTAAAGGGCCTCTTTGGTGGAGGTTCAGGAGAGCAAGAAGTTCTGAAGGAGCCAGGTGCAGAGGGTACGACTCAGGAAGGTGAAGCTCCACAGATTGCTTTACCCAAAGAAAAGAAGACCAACGGAGAGAAAAAAGACATGAGCACCATTCCCCTGGAGGTTAATGTAGTGTTTTCTAGTCTTCCTCCCATGACAGTGGCAGAAAAGCGCGCTTCTCGTGATAGGTTGGTTCATTCTTTTTCGAAGACCCTCTATTCTTTCAACATTTTACGTTGTCTCAGACTACGTGCAATAGATACCAAGGAAGCCTCCAAGCTTCTTCGCGAGGAAGCACACAATACCCTAGAGGCATATCTCTACAAGCTCCGTGATATCCTCGAAGGTGGATCGGATTCACCATTCATGAAGTGCTCGAAGCTCTCTGAGAGACAGGCCATCTCGCACAAACTTGCAGATACTATCGCCTGGCTCCACGAGCAAGGCGAGATTGCTGACACATCTGTACTGAGGGAAAAGCGTGGTGCACTAGAGTGCGTACACAATGGGACACACGTTTTGGTTTCTAAATTTATATTCAGGCTACTGGAGCGGCCAATTGTACATCGGTACAAGGAAATTGAAGACTTCCCGGAGGCCCTCAACAACAGCCAAAAGTGCAATTGGTCTACGAGGCTCTTCCTTACTGAAGCACGCGCGAACCTCACTGCCAATGCTGCCGCCGACACGCCCTCTAAGTGGACACCCGAAGAGCTAGATGCGCTTGAAGCGGCGCTGAAGGAGCACGAAGTATGGCTTCACGATGGCGTCGAGAGACAGAAGCGCACATCGATGGACGAGAACCCCGCCATTGAGACAAGAGAGATGAGAGAACGAGCCAAGACTCTCGAATCGCATTTGCAGCGGTTAGTGAGGAGAAAGGCGCCCAAGGCCAAGAAACCGGCTGGTTCATCACAGCAACCAGGAGCGTCGGACTCGGAGCCAAAGCAGTCGAATACGGATAGAGACACTACGCACGATGAACTGTAGATGCCAACGTAGCAACGCTAGGATGGTCGTATTCTTTTTTTGGCTGCGCTCTCAGTGGTGAGAATTGCACGGCGAGTAGATAGCAGTGTGGGCTGATCTAATGGGTTCTTGTCGCCTGATTGTCGAAACTAGAAAGTATTTGTTGGTGCTTGCGCTCTCCAAGGGTCGATAGATCCGCCTGTATCCGTCCTTGTCTCTGCTTGTTACGCTTGTGCTTTGTCAACCATCCTGTCGTCACTAGTGTTGCTCGCAGGGATTGTGATCTTTCAGGAGCAGCCTGTCCTTGCTTGGTCACAATTCAGCTCGTTTCCATGTCAAGACGCAGCCACGATAGCATCGCTCACGAGAGACGGATTTCCAAGTACCGTGTTACGGACGATGATCTCTTCGAGTGCGTGCCGCACAGTCACCAACTCTCTCGTTTGCTGATCTCTCCTTAGTTATGTCCTACGTGTAGCGTGAGTTGTGGCTGCTCTCCACCTCGCGTCTGTGCCAACTAAGTGTCGACATAGCATTTTGAGCTACATCACTGCTCCAAAGGCCGTGGCAACCCACACCAACGGAGCAGAAGCAAAGGAAAAAGAACACCATTCCAAAATCTCTGGCGCCATATCGCACTCTATCATCTCCATAGGCGATATCTTCAAGGAGATCAGGGATGGGTCCAAGAGTGTCAAGTTTCCTGAAAAGCTTCTCAAAGTAGTTGAACAGAAATTGCAGAACATAGCTATGGGGAGAGAAGCCGCGTGCGTGGCATGTCTATCGTGTAGTTACTAGTCTTGCCTGACTTCCCCTTAAGGTACTCCGATCAATTGACGCGCAGAACAATGGCCGCGTTTTACAACCAGTTTATGGGCGATCCGTTTCGAAGACAGATGAAAGAGAACAGAAGCATTGAAGAACTTATCTTGATGTTCGCTTCACAGGCCACTGGGGTACTCAGGAAGGAACCCACCTTGATCGACGACGCTTGGAAGGTTGAGGTCAACAATCAAATCGCGCAGTTCGTAAGGATGTTGCGCGACTGTCTAAAGGGCCTCAGCCACGTTTCACCCGAGTTAAATTCTCGTTTGGATATGTATCATTCGAAACTGTCACAATCTTCGACTGAGTTGGGTCATGATACCGCCTCGACGTCTCGAGATCGTGGAGACTCGGTGAACACCGCGCCTGGTATTAGCACGAATATCTACGACATGCCATTCGTGTTGGTCGTCGCCAAGCTATTCAAGATTCCTGAAAACGCGATGCAAACTGAAGTCGATAGGCTGAGGAAGACATGCACAGAGAAGGTATGAACGTAGTTTTCGAGTTTCTACAGAATTGAGATTTTCCCCAGGCAGCTGTAGTTGATCTCAAGGTATAATAATCCAGCATACCGCACGCAGACACATCCTAAAAGGTTCATGATAGACTTGTCTAAAAAACATCAATGCTGGCGCACCTTTCCCGGGTAGACGAGAGGATTTCGAGAGCGATGCTGCATGGAATCAGTGGCGAACCCTGGAAACAGCCCATCTCTCGCAACTCATCATGGCTATGATGTCTTCGAATCCAGAACTAGCCAAATCAATACCGGCGGACGGTGGTTCACCTCCCAACGCAAGCCCGCGACCTGGCTCTATGTACTCTGCAACCCCTGGATCGGTCAATCGGCATACGACAACCGCCTCCATAAGCAGTCGGCGATCTGTCTTCGGTGGACAACAGGGTAGTGATGGTGTCCCGGACACCATCGGAGAAGAAGTTGATGGTGATGAGGCGATCCGTGTCGGACACAACTTCACATTTATTCCTCCAAATCCCAAGAGGTTTTACAAACGTCTCGTCGAATACTGTCTCAACGCCGATCTCGAGACGATGTTTGGACCCGAGGTAGACGATGCAGACGAAGTACCATTGACAATTCTGAGCCCTCCTCATGCTAACCTCATTAACGAATGCGCGTTGCGTTGGCGAATCGGTCAACCATACCGTGCCACGTGCTTCTTGGAGCTGATCAAAGAGTTCTACGAACGGAGTCATGTACCGATGGAATGCATACCCGAAGCTTTGCAGGCGGTCTCGAAGGTGTATCATGACCTTGATATCGACAAATGGTCAAGCCAAGACGTACGTGATACCGTGAAATAAAAGGGTCTTTGTTCACTTTCTTTCGACACGCAGACCGAGTTATTGGCCAGCGTCTACGGCAGTCTCTACAACATCTTTCTTTCTTTGCTTTACCATTCAATGGAAACCATACCAAATCTTAAAGTATCTGAAGTCCAGCCGTACCTGAACGTGCTTGACCATGTGCGGGAAAGTGGTCTCATAACTCGCTTCGAAGCGGATATCAGCGCACGCCTTTCCGACCTGGAGGAACATGTCAAGGCATTGTCTGAGCAGTTTTACCTGATGAAAATCCAGCAACTTCAAGCAGCCCCTGGTGTCAATCGTGCTCTCCCACTTCTTTTAATGACTGACGAACTAGAAAAGGCTGCGAAGCAACTCGATAAACGTTTCCCCGAACCGCTTGCTGGGTAAGTATAGCCTTCGTTGGCACTCCTTGTATTTGACAATTGATTTCTCCCTTTCTTTTTTGTTCAAGCCGGGTCGACATTGTCTCTTTGGTTGTAGAAGTGACTGTCCCATTATTTATCACCGACCTCCTGAGCTCATCAAAGAAGCTCTTTGAGTCATCCATGAATGGGCCGACGCCAGATGTACCTATCCAAGACATTTTTGCATTATATCGAAGGACGAAGACACTCCTATCCATGTTTGAAGCGTTTTACCCGAAGTAAGGATACACTGACCTCACGAAGTCGTTTATTACTGATATGCTACAGAGGTCATATCGAGTTTGATCTTAGCCAGTTTTTCATGTCATATGTCCTGCAATGGTTGCTAGATACCGACAATAAAACAAATCAGTGGGTTCAAGCTGTCAGTTTCTGTTTCTGTCACATTTCGTGTTGGCTGATCTATGCGGTGCAGGCTATAGCTGCCGACAAGGTTTGTCTCTCAACAGACACCGAACATTACACAAGCTTATATGCTAGCGCAGTTTCAAGCAGAAAACACGGATGGCCATAGTTCATCTATCGTCGACCTATTTGATTCTCTTCGTAGCCCAATATCGTTCCTTCAGGAGCTGGAATGGTCAGATGAATACCAGAATGCTAGGTTCTTCACTAGCCTTTCAAAGGTACAGTTACATCACGTAGAAGTCTTGACGTCTGTACTGATCACACCTTCAGACTATCTCGAAGGCCATTGAGCAATATTGCCGTAGTGTGGAAGAGCTCTTCATGACCGAAATGTTCCCTCGCCCAACCGAATATTTACAGCCCCAGAAGTCCTCTGCCTGGCTTGAAAAAGCCAAACAATTCGCGACGACAGGTGAAAAGAAGGTCGAGCCCTTCAACTTCCGCCCCGAGTCGTGCGTCAAGCTCAACAATATCGAATCAGCGCGAAAGCTCCTGGATAACATGTACAACCAGATGCAGGTTGACAAGATCACTGACGTGTTGGCCGCGTCACCACCTGTGCCCGAGAAGGCTGATAGACCTAGGTTCCTCTTTACGGTGAAAATAGTGATGGCGGAGGACCTCGTACCGCTCGATAGCAGTCCTTCTGCCCAGCTTGATACCTTCGTCACGCTCAGTGATGAAGCTGGGAATCGCCTTGTCAAGACTCGGACGATATATGAGACACTTAACCCCCGCTGTGAGAAGTATCCAATTTGCAGTCTCGACTATTCTGACCTTCAGCTGTAGGGGAGGAGACTTTTGACATCTCAGTCGACAAACCTCTCTGGCTCATGTGCAGTATACGAGATCGTGCATTACTAGGTCAACACGATGTGGTCGGTCGCAGTTTTATCTGCCTGAATCCCGCGCAGTACGGCGATTTCTTGACGCACGATGTATGGCTGAACCTTGAGGCTACTAATCATGGCCATCAAGGCCGAGTCCTCCTGCGTGTCAGTATGGAGGGGGAGAAGGACGATGCTCAATTCTACTTTGGGCGAGCTTTCAGGTCTCTGAAGCGCAGCGAAGGCGATATGATGCGTATTTTCATTGATAAGGTTAGTGGATAAGTTCCAATTTCCGCAGGTTGTGCTCACTTGCATTCTCCTTTGCTAGATGTCGCCATTCATAAGACAGTCACTCTCGCGCACGGTTCTGAAAAGTCTTGTTAAGACGGGTACGGTCCTCGACTACAACAAGGCCCTTGCGAACGTGACTGGTCTCTACCGATCTGCCCTTGGCTCAAGCTCGAACGAAGTGCAAATACCTCTACCATCATCTGAAAAGCCTCGTATTCGCCCTGAGGAATTGACGGACGTAGAGATTGAGCGAGCTATCGTTCCGCTCTTTGACTACTTCGACGCCAATTTGCAGATTCTCAATACACACCTGAGTGATACGGTCAAGGATACCGTAATGCTCAAGGTTTGGAAGGAGATCCTAACGGTCATCGAGGGCCTTCTCATTCCGCCACTGTCCAAACTGTCGAGTGACATGAAGCCCTTGAGCGACAAGGAGGTAGACATTGTTTTCAAATGGCTGAAGGTGATATTCTCGGGCTTGCATCCTAGATAGCTGGCTGACGCAGTCTGCAGTTCATGAGAGATTACTTCCATGCTGAAGGTGAGGGCGTTCCGCTGGAAGGACTCCAGAACCAGAAGTACCGCGACGTGGTATCGATTCGAATGTATTACGACTGGCACACGTGAGTGAAGAAGTCTTGTCGGGGACGTGACTCATTCGTTTGCAGGGATACGCTTATGGAAGAGTGTGTGCGTGCGATGCAGCAGAGTTTGAGGGAGGCCGTACCTCTCAAGAAGCGTGTCAAGAGTGTTTATAACCAAAGAAACCTTGGCACAATCAAGGAACGTAAGAAGGAGAAGCAAGAGAAGGAGGTGTTCAGCGGGGAGACTATCATGCGGATCTTGCGAATGAGGTACGAAAATGCTCCGTAATTTGGAGGGAGGCACGAGCTCAGCTGGTGCCAGACCGAACACACAGGAGTTCATAGCACAACAGCTCGATATTATGCAGGCTATGCGAGCTGAACAAGAGCGGTCTCAAGCGGCACAGCAGCAACGAAGATCACAACGTGTTCGACATGGACACCATTCACCGACTCCGCCACTACCAACAAAAGACCCATAAAAGACCCGTCTACGACCTCTGATACCATGCGTCATATACCCAAGCTTTAGATAGCCTCGGTTCGTCCGTTAATGTGACATCTTATGCCCTACGTGGAGACCTTATGGCTAGCGAGTAATGATGCCCGTCCTTGTTTTGTTTGCGGACTTGCCTTTTCGAGCTATCTCTACTATTGTTCCCTTTGTAGGTACTAGTACACATTCGTCCATCATGCAGTCAATTTATACTCTTCCTGGAGAACAATGGCGGTCGAGTCTCCAAGGAGATGGCGATTGTAACTCGACCATGAGAACGTACGTTTAATAGTCAACTGTCAATCTCGCTGTGACCACCTCCGCCTTTTTCCATTGCAAGATCTACGGTCACCATCGACCCTATTTCCCGCAGCTTGCTGGTCATTCAGGCTCACTAATTTCCATTCTTCTTGTGCATCTCAACGTTGCAAACGAGCGCAGGTTTCGCTCATTATACTTCCAGACCAGTGGCCCTCACGATTCAGCATGTTTCTTCCTGGTTTCGCGCGTAGGTCCCCACTCGCTGAGTATCTGACCGCGCTGGTGTCGAGAATTGTCTTTCCAGGTGTATTCATAACCCTCAACATCATCCGTGCATTGAGCATTATTGCTCTGTTGCTCGTGTTCGCGACCAACATTCGCGTGTTGGTTGATGACATCGATGCCGCCAACGCCTTCTCAGCCGGCCATTTCAACAAGACTGCATTCCACGCAGGGAACTCGGACTATATCCCGTATGCGATTTAATGTGTCAAGAGAAAGGACTCGCGAATCTGATGACGACGCTCATCTAGACACAGCACCGTCCCCAATCAACCTGGTGGCGTCTTCTGGAGTGTATTGAACCGGGTCTTCATCCTCTTCCAAATTGTCGTGCTCATCCTGTCCGAAATTGGTGTGTGCTCCACAGGCTTTTTCTTTAATTCGGGTTTGAGATGATGCAAATAGGCTGGCCTGCGAAATTCTTTGATCGCTTCTTTCCCGTCCTTGGTAAAGATTTTGGTGTTGGTGCGCTTGGAGTTATCCAGTGCCTGTAAGGTCGTCACCAGTTCCTGCGATCTCTATCTGAATCGTTTTTTTGTATGTGCGTATCAGGCTCGGCGCGTCCGTCCTCTCTCACCATGTCGACGACTTTGCATGGGTGACCGCGTTTATCCTGTTCGTGATTGGATGCGCCAACATGCTCATCGGTCTGATCTTCCGGGGTACGACCAAGGAGAGGCGGTCCATCCTATCGTGGCGCGAACGCGGCAAGGACGTCCTCCCCTCGCACGTTCGTGGCGTTGACATCCGACCTGTGACGGGCGCCATTTCCTCTGTGTTGGGGAGCCATGACGAGAAGAGGAACGATTCTGCGCCCACGGGGTCGGATGCCTCTAGCCCGTCTGGAACGGGCTTTGGAAGACAAGGCGAGAAAGGGGCCGCGCTCAAAGGTAGCGTGTTTTTTCTTTTGATGATATGCTCGTGGTTTCGATTGAACTCCTTTTTTTTTGTGCCAAGGTTTTCTTATCACGAAGCCATTACAATCCCTTGCAAAACACGCGGCTTGATCACACGACGCGTATGGAGATGATCTGATTATGGCCCTCTCGTATCGATTGCCTTGCAATCTGTCAGCTGTACCATACGTCTTACGATCTTTTTTGATACGTAGTCCATTCCCTTGTGCATCAGTAATACTGGTAGTCTTGTAACAACGCATGTCATCCTCTCGAGAGTGCGCTTGACAAGCAAAAGTGGCGACCACAATGGGATCGTGGTTGCTCTTCCTGTTGATGCGACAGGCGACAGGCGAATCACCACTATAGCGGTCCATTCAAAAGAAACAAGCAACGTGTCTCAACATTTTTCCAGTCAAAAAACAAAACTGGCTACTGTGTTACATTACGCACGTCAAACTCGGACGTCGGTGGGCACGACATTCTCTCTTTCTAAGGTACATACTTGCCGTGCTTCCTGTGCCAAGTCTCGATCGAGTCTGGGGCAGATTCTCGGTAGACCTTTTTCGGGCCTTCTGGGAGGCGCACGTAGTCGGGCTTGGAGTCTGTGTTCACGACCACCTATACGACCAGTCCCCGGTTGGGGTTCGTTAGCTCGTCTACCTCCCTCTCGAGCCATCGTGGAGGGACGGGAACGTACCATCTGCTCTGGATGCTCGAGTGGAGGTGAATCGATCGCAGAGGCGAACGGATGCAACAAGTCGGACCTTTTTTTTTCAGACGACATTTTCAGCCGATGTCAACGATGACGTCAGCGGGGGACTACACACCTTGTTGGGTCAGACGCCCACAACATAGCAGAGCAGTGGCCACAAAAGTTGCGCTCAGACGAGGCGATGGTCTCCTTTGGGGTGTCGCGATTGAGTACGGCGTGGTAGACACTGGAAATGACAAGAAGGCGTGCCTCAAGGTCAACACTACTGTATGAATGGACTTGGGAGAGCGACGGACCGGATGTGTTCCCTACCCTGGGTGATGCGGAGTGTCTCCGGAATAGCACCCAGGCCAACTGATCCACCCACACCGCCGACCTTGCGGCAGATGGAGCATGTGCAGAGCTAGTATAACAAGGCGCCGGCTGGAGTGAGTCTTGCTCCCCGAGTCTCAGTACGTGATGGCGTACCTGGTAGGGAACTGGAGTGTGACTCTGCACGGTGAAGCGGACAGCTCCGCAATGACAGCTGCCTCTGAGCAGGACGGGCATCACTAGTATACGTTTCGGCAGGAGAGATGATGGGAGTGCGCTTCAAGTGCGGAGGGCACAGCGAGCATAGCATACTGTAGTAGCTTACTAGACGGAGATTTCCTACTGATGATCGCGACAAGGCTTACGACAAGTAAAACATCTTGTCCCGCAGCCTCGCACCCGAAACACCCCCCATATCCCCACAGCCTTCTCGAAAACAATTTGATCCGCCTGTTTCTTGCCCTTCTTGTTCCCACCCTCGTCCTTGGCATCGATGCTGCCCTTGCGTGCCGTCAATAGGCGGTGCAGGTAGCATCGTCCCCTTTCGCACGCAATGTTTGCCCAGTATGCAGGGGAGACGAGGCTGACAACCTTGGTCGCGCGCGCAAACATGTAACTCAGATCGTTGGTCACGCGCTGAAGGTCGTCCGCTTTGAACCCATTTTCATCGTGGACGACGAAGTAATGCGTCGGTCGAGTAGTTCCTTCAAGGCCAGCGTGCACTGTACGTCACAATAGCAATGATTCCAGAGTCAGCACAGCACACAAAAATCCATATAAGAGAAGGAAAGAAGGAAAAGAGAGAGGTACTGAGCCTTGGAAGAAAAAATCAAGCTCGTACGTGGCATGATGCCACGATCAACGACCGTGCCAGGAAGCGGATTGCCATCGTGTGCAACGTCTTCTTCCTTGGTGGGATAAAAACGTGTGTTGTGTCTCTTGCCACAGACGACGATGCTCAACTTCGGTCGATACGCGTCAAAAATTTCGAGGGCTCTTTGCATCTCCTTCGGCTCATATTGACGTACTTGCACGAATTGACTTAGAATAAATCGTGTTAAACAGGCGATCATATTGCCTGATTGGCACGCGCATTTCCGAGACCCCATCGCGGTATGAAATAACACGCTCGGGTAATTTCCCATTGTTATGAGCCTTGTACAGATCGAGGCGACTGACGAACATGTCCCTAAGAGTATTGTCACCATGGCCCTGATTGCGGACAATCTAGTCCATGCTACCGTCAAACAGATACCCGCGATAAAGGGTAACGTTTAGATACCTCGACCTTACTCTCGTATCGCGAGGGTTGCGGGATATTGCGCAAAGTGTTGGTCGATATTCGCAACTACAGCCACAATAGACGCTGGTCGAGAACATGCTTGGTCAGGGCGTGCTTGCAGATGCAGGTATAGCGATACCCACGCGTTCCTTCTGCAGAGAGACCTCTCGCAGGATAGTCACATCCATTCCCATGATCATCGTCGATGCACCCTTGAGCCATACCCCGCTGTCTGCACCCAGCATGTGGTTGATGCCACCCAGCTTCATGTTCACCTTCAATGCGATGTTTGCAAGGTACTGTAGTCCTTAGATTGCCTAACCTTTTCGGACTGCTACAAATGGTGGCCAGATCAAGCTTGACATCGCAAAGCCATTTGAGACCATTGTAAATCTCCTTGTCATTGTTAGATAACATGACGAGGACGAGTTCCGGTGCAGCTTGCTCCACTAGGTTCCTCAAGGCCCGTTCGATGTCTTCAATCGCATTCTCGCGAAAATCGGTCAAGTTTCCAATTGCCCTGAGGAGGCAGGCGCGCTGCCGCACAGGTTCGCTCTCCCAGCGGCCGCACTTGCATACCGCACTTGTTGCACATCGCACGAAACTCGGTCACGACGTTCTGCAACTGTGGGTCCTTGGTGTCTTTGAAATCGTGCTTCCCACCGTCCTGAACGACAAGCACCGCCTACTTGTCCAGTCGTGCACCGACGGCGAATTTGACTTGGCGGAGATTCCAGGACGCACGCGCGTCGATGGCTGCAGGTGTCTCGGATGAATACAC
>JBBPKD010000497.1:0-18861 GCA_038089075.1 Singerocomus inundabilis
ATCTTGAATCTCGCTCTCGGTCAACGCTCGTGGTGGTTTCGGCTTGCCCGTCAATGCAACAGACGATGCAGAGACATATGGCGAAGGGGGATCCTGTGACTCGAGGACATCTGGTTCGGCAGCACGACCGAGTGCCCACAGTTGTAGGAAGATGTATGATCCCTTTGCGTGCACTGCGTCTGTGATCTGATCAAATCACCAGTATCCCAAAACCATTAGACGGACTGGAGATGATGAGAAATGAGGGAACACCCACCTTTTTCCATCCGGCAACTTGTGCGTCAGTGTAGATCCCTGGGACGTGATCATATCCGCCTGCATCATGGGAGATGAAGGTAGCTTCTGTGATCAGCAGCGTCCCTGGTGTGGAGCCACGCTGGGAATAGTAGGATGCTTGTTGTGGTCCAGGGACATGGTCGGCGCGTGCTCGGAGACGTGTCAATGGTGCAAGTACGACGCGGTGGTGAAGAGTCATCTTCCCAACATTGATGGGCTTGAAGAGTGCGGGTGTTTCTTGCATAGAGTGCATTGTATATGCTACGAAGAGGATGTAGTAGTGTGTAAAGGACTTGAAGCTATGTGATGGTGAACTGTCCGGTCTGCATGCTGGCCCAATTTATAGCCAAGGCACCCGAGATTGTCGACGGGACCGGTACTGCGGTGAAAAATCATCATCGAAGAGATTTGTGATGGGGGAACTTGGAAATGATGGAGTGACTGAGCGTCTTAGTTGAGTGTTGGTCATCTTGTAATGTTTGAGGTTTAAAGTGATGCCGGGTTGGTAAGTATTCCCACCCTGCTCCGACCATTCCTCGGAGTCGAGTCCATTTGCCACAATCTTCAAATTGGACTACAAATGACTTGCTCAACAATTTTCGATGACAACTTAGCCCTCATCGCGTTGGCTTAGAAGTGTGGCGACCAATGATATCAAGACATAGTATCAGTGTTCCCGATCATGATGGATCACTGACAAAGGAAGATCCCACTTTGGTAGAGTATTCATATGTGTCCTTCCGTTGGTCTGACACAATCTGTTCTGGCCTCGACTCCAGCCTGTTGAGTTGTGCACTCGGGTCCAATTCAGTTTTCCGAGTGGTTTTCACAATGAGAAATCCTGTGTATTCTGTGCTCGCGAGGCTTCGCTTGTTCGCTATCCAGCCGGTCCTGCGAATTCGACCGACAAGGAGATGGCCGTCCGCGATAAGCGGCGTTGTCGTCTCATCCTGGTGATGTGGTCTCTTCGGGTTTAGCGTTCTTATTCGTACCTTCATCCCCGGCATTGGTGACCTTTGATTTGTTGCAAGAAATTGCTGGTGATCATGAACGTATTGATATTCGTCTGCTGCACGGTATCAGGGCTGTAGGTGGATGTACTGACCACCCCAGAGAACGACCATCAATTATGTCGAGTAACCAGCTGCGGGATCGTCTGACACCTCACATGAAGGGTGAAGATTATGCAATAGCCTCAAAAAAGGTTCTGGTTCTGGTTTCACCGTCAGTTAGAACAATCTCACTTTTGAATGAATGCACGGTCACTGAGAGGTATACTATGCTAGATGTTCCTAAACGCCACTGGGTGGTGTCATGCGTCCAGATTAACGAGCCGAAAGGTAAGTAGGCTTCACAAACGCGCTGTCTGACGCAGTGGTTTGATCCAGGAGTACTTCCTAGGGTGCCAAGTGAGGTGCAAGCACTCCCTATTTCAGCTTATTTCAACCCTGCTCGACGCACAGCGATATGTCTAGCATTGCCGCAGGTTATTGATGTGGGGAATTGTAGGGGGAAGGGTCTTGGTTTGGGCACCGTCAGGGTACGTGACAAAGAAATCCAATAGTTCACGTCTTCCATTGTACTTCCTAAAATCCCATTTCGCATTTCGAGCTTGACCAGTAGTAATCCTTACTCGCCCGCCTTCTCAACATTTACTTCATTGATGACACAAGAACAAAATAGGCGAGTTTGAATTCTCGGTATGACGCTTATTATGATCAGTTTGTTCTAACTATATCTTCGTTGCCACTTTGGTGACTGCACGAGGGAAAACGATGTTAGTACCACGTTTAAAACTCGTCAAGGACGGAAGAAAGCTACAGATACTGAGCCTTGGATGAAGCAGAAGAATGGTAATGTTCCCTGGTCTGACGTGCAGACGGCGCATTTAAGTGACACTCCCTGGCGACATTCCAGGCTCGTTGTCTACCGATCCCCTCAGATCAAAGAAACAAAATTACACTTTTGTCCGATTAGAATCGCCGCTAACCCTTGCGCAGGCCTCGCTAGGCTCGCAAAAGTCTTCTGAAACATAACGTAACAAGTAAGACCCACGCACATCCCCACTTCAGTGAAATAGTTAGCCGACGAGACCGCCAGGACTGCCGGCTACCTCGAACACCAATGGTACTGGGATACCCGAGCTTGTGTGGCCAAAATAGACCCCCATATTATTTTCAAAAAGTTATAATATGGATGTGACATGAACCAACCAAAAAAGGAATGTCACATTTGTGTGCTCCTTCATCAATACCAGAGTAATACAACTAATAAGCCCCCAACTCTGAGTTAGTAGAGTTGTATGGAAAATTGTATGCCTCCAGTGATTGAGAGGGGTCCAAGGGTGTATCAAAGAATGGAAGGGCTGGTTCATAATCATATCACACCTGTGTGACATCTACCAGAAAAATCACCCAAGAAAAAAGAATAAACCCTTGAGTATTGCTTAAAAATGTGCTAAACAACATATGATCACAACTGATACTCATTTCTCCAAATACGGGCAATGTGTCATGATCCAGCGAGTCCTAGGACCAACTTTTAGTCCTACTGGTAGCCAATGGTCTGAACCAATCCTGACTGCTGACTGATTTACAGAAGCATATCAGTAACTACAGTGGTCTAAGCCTCTATCACACATGTTGAACTGGCACTATTTAGCTGCCATTCACTAGCTACACTTATATAGGATTACATTGTAGCATGGCCCCTATTGGCCGCTTTAGCAAGATTAGATAAGGCACTACTATACAGTAGATTAGATAACCTTATCTCACACATTCTGTATATGAGCTTCTAAGCTCCACATTACTATACAGAGACAATTAGAGACAAATAGAGTGGTTCACTACGTCTCCACCATCTGGTAGAGCCTGAGAGGTTCCTCCTCTGCTGGCGCCCTTAGTGGCTGCCCACCTCGGTTCAACAACACAGTTATGATTGCTTGCAGAGCGACAGACAGTCAATTGGTTGGGCTATATTCTTCAAGCGGTGTTGGACTTCAGATCCAAATCTCAGATTCTGAGGCCGCTTTGGAATAACACATGCCGTTCTCCCCACCGTGACGTCGGCTACGGACGCCTCTCGTTCCCATGCGCTTGCACGGATCAATATATCTGGCGTACGTTATGTATGGCTGGCTCGATGGCTTTAGTGCCTACCATGCTGTTCTGGGTACATTCTCCGCGTTACGCATGCCAGAGGAGACCCTTTGAAGTCTTGCAAATGCACCTTCATACTTGGCGCTAACAAGTCTCCTGCGAAAGCAGATCTCAAGTCATTGTCCTGGGCGGCCCATCAGTGACATACTAAGCTGGGACTTTGAGGTCGAGCCAGGTCATGCAGAACATTTGGCAGTCCGATTCAGATCACATGCAACAAGACAAACAAACGATCAAATGACCACTTCTCACGGAACGTACTAATGTCATGACCTCACTCATATCTCGCTTCCGCTTGCTGGGGCGGTCTCCAATTCGATGTATTTTTTTCTTTATGCTGTGCGATAAGGAAAAACCAATATTTTTGGCTGCATGCACCGGATAAACTGTCATGTCTGCACAGGTGTGTGAATCAATGGTGACAGATGTGGTTATTAGGGGGGATAATTCATTGATAACAAAACTGAATGCAGTAATGTACTGGAGCTTGGCGAGGGCCGCACTTCATACTGACATGATGCTCGAAGGCCGCCCGACATTTGGTGACACTGGCCCGTGTGGGATTCAAAGACACTGTTGTGACTGGTCTACAAAGAGCGGTCACCAGCTACATTGGGTGTCACTATTCCAGGTTCAATGAGAAACTGGCCAGCTGGTACTTTGGAATAATAAAGTGATCTTTCAGCAGCATGAGGTGATAAGCGTCTCAGACTGTGGAACTTTTGAACTTTGGCTGATCTCGTGATGAGTCAAACCGGCGCAAACTTTGATGCTAGCATGAGCCCCCTGGAATCCAGTCTTGTCACACTTATTTTCTCAAACCGTTACATGTTTCAACCCGCCAATCCAGATCTTTAACAGTGTCTTCTCTCATTTTCAATTTTGATCGATCTTCGATACTACTGTATTATTCATTGTTTCAGGCAAGTTCCGATGGGGTAACTGTCATTGTAACTCTGGTTCTATTCCGGAACTTGTCACGCAATCCATACTATCGGTGTTCAGTATCAGGGGTTCCAAGTAAGTTCACTGTGCGGACTCATCAAACCCACCAGGTGGCTCCAGTGATCAAGTTCAAGCTCCCATGCATATTCCCTATACTCCCGATGCAGGGATGTTCCTGTACCTGTAATGATCCTACAGGAAGCTACCATACTCGCATCATGTTCGCTCCGCTCTTACGGCGGACGGAGATCTTACCCCTATGAAATATATAAGTACATGGAACAGATAAAAGAATCGACTGACTTGAGTCTGATCCTCGAAGCGTCCTTCTCTGATGGCCGTCTTCATTCGGACTATGTCTTGTTTTTCATCCACCGTGCCTTTCAAATTGCCTTTGGCAACATATCTCTTAGTGCTGTCCTTGGCCATGAGCCTCTTTTCGTCAGTGCCTATGGTGAGGGCATTGGACATAGATGCAAAGACAAACGTGAGTCCTCAATCCATGATAATATTCTCGTATTCACATTCCCCTTTTCTAGCTGGCTATGTGAGTAGTGATGTCTGTTCTCGTAGCCGCCTGTCTGAGCTTGTTATGGTGCCTTAGTTACTGGGGCCAGGATTTATACGGTGCTATCCATCCATTTGGCCTTATCCACGAGCAAAAGCGCCTCTCGTACTACTGTCAGGTAAGTTTGTACGCCTCCATTGTTTCAATGTTTCCCAATTTGACATTGACGACAGAGTGACTCCGTTAGTGACATTATCTCAATGGCATATTTGACTAGTTTCGATTGGACGACCCGCCGCCCGAATGTGAATTTCGCCAACGTAAGTCCAAGCATGCCATTTTATTGTGACAAGTGGTTGATACTGGAATCGATCGTAGACATGCAGCACACAGAACGAACCCAACAACTGCACGTTCCTCGCTTCGGACATACATACGTGCCAGGCTGCGGGAAAGATAGTGACCATCTCGCTTGGTGGCCAGGCTGGTTCTATTTCCTTCGAGGACGATGCCCAAGGTGAAGAATTCGCGCGGATCATCTGGGATCAGTTCCTTGGTGGGAACAGTGACTACCGTCCACTTGGTAATGTGGCATTGGACGGGTAAGTCTCCATCTCCATAGGTATTACATGTAGTGCATAGCTGATCGATGACTGTCGACAAGGATTGATATGAACATCCAAACAGGTAGAACACAGCGGGGATATGTTGCATTCTTGAAGGCACTTCGTAAACTGATGGATGTTGGTAGCAAGAAGTTTGTGTTGTTATCAGCCTTGATGTGTTTCTGCTCACAATCGTATTCTTTAAGGTATTATATTACAGCGGGTGAGCAAAGGTATCCGCATCGCACTACATGGTTGTCAAACATATTTCGTAGCTCCACACTGTCGTTATACCGACCCATATATTGGTGCCACACTCAATGCGTTCCCCTTTGATGCTGTCTTTGTCCAATTCTGTGAGAGTCATTGGCTAAAGGGATCTGTGAGGCTCTGGCTTACGCGTCTTGTAGACAACAACCCGACCTGTGAGCTCGGCTCGAGCGTGAGTAATTCTAGCCACCATATATGCACTACTTATTCTTAATGCACACCAGGGCTTCAACTTTGCTGATTGGTATCAATCACCCAGTCTCATCCTTTACTTGGGATATCTCACCTATTCAACAGGGATAACTGGGCTAAAACTAAGTCGCCGAATCCCAAAGTGGGGGTATTCATTGGTGCTGCTGCACTCCAGATTGCAGCAACGGAGGGTCACGTCGATTCCTTGAAGATGGCTGCCATTATCAAGACGACTAGAAGCAAGTATTCGTCATTTGGTGGTGTAATGTTGCGGGACATGTCACAAGCATATGGTTCGTGATTTCTTGCCACCGAACACAGCCTGGATCAAGGATGAGACTGACTGAGTACTAGCCAACAATATGTATGATAAATCTATGAAGAATGTGCTGACCAGTGGAGGAGCTGTGGTGGAAGGTTCTTGTGGCGGAGTCCCGCCGTGGCAGCAAGGTCTCGCTGTAAGCTATTTCCTTGGTATGCTATGGTGTGTGCATCTGCTGACAATTTTGTTTCTCCCGACCAGTATGTTGGTGGAGATCAAGTCGAGTACAAGTATGTGATAGCAGTGTAATGTGTCCAAACGACCGTGCTGACATGTATACTTCAGTGGCCATCTCTGGACTGCAAAATGGTGGACATATAATGATGTTCCTGGTGGTATGTCTTGTGCGAAATATTGCGCCATGCATTATAACTGTCGTGTGCGGACAGGTGCAGCAGGTGTTTGGGTCAATGAATGGCCCTGTACGGCAAGCTCTGCGACTAGTCAATTATCTTGCGCCGGAGCTATGCAGTGGCAGTCAGATGCTCTTGTAAGCCATTTTCTTGACAGGTCATAGTATGGGCGTCTGTTGACAGCTTGTCCTCTTTACTCAGTATGTTGGTGGAGATCAAGTTGAGCACAAGTACGTAACGACAGCAATGTGTCCAAACGCCTGTGTTAACGTGTATACTTCAGTGGCCATCTCTGGACTGCAAAATGGGAGACGAAAGGCGACTCTCCTGGCGGTATGTCTTGTGCGCATATTGCTTGTACATCCTCCAATATAACTAACACGTATACACAGGTCCTGCGGGTGCTTGGCAGGACGATGTACCGTGTGATCCGAGCTCTATGACTGTACCACGACAACCTTCATGTGATGAAGTTCCATTTTGGGACCCATTTGTTTGGGTGAGCCATTTCCGTGGTGTGTCGTAGCATGTGCGTCTGTTGACAATTTGTTTCCCCTGACTAGTATTACCCTGGAGACCTGGTCACGTATGGGTACGATGATAATGGAATGCATCCTAACGCCCGTGCTGACATGTATACTTCAGTGGCCACCTCTGGACTGCGGAATCAGTGTCGCTCAATATTATTCCTGGTGGTACGTGTATTGATCATGCACCCTACATGATAACTTACGTATGTACACAGGTCCGCCCGGTGTTTGGATTGATGAAGGGCTGTGTGAGTTCCTCCCCAGTAATGCCGAGTGTTATGGAACTCTGCCTTGGAACTATTATACTTGGGTAAGTCGTTTCCACGGTACGTCGCAGCGTTGTCCGCTGATAATTTGTTCCCTTGGACCAGTATTACGCTGGAGATCAAGTTATATACAAGTACGATAATAATAGAATGTGTCCCTATGTTTGTGCTGACGTGTACATTATAGCGGCCACCTCTGGATTGCGCAAAGGACGTCGCTCAATAATATCCCTGGTGGTGGTATGTCTTGCATATACCTTGATCATGTACCCTGTATGTGACTGACATGTGCACAGGTTCATCTTGGTGGGATGCAGGGCCGTGTTCGTCGTCCCCTGGTCCTTCTTGTTATGGAGTTCTGCCTTGGAACCCAAGCGTTTGGGTAAGTCTTTCCATGATACTGTATGTCGTAGCGTCGTTTGATAACAGTTTATTCCCTCTGATCAGTATTATTATGGAGATCAAGTCCTGTACGGGTACGACAATAGTGGAATATGTCCCAACGCCTGTGTTGACGTGTATATTCCAGTGGCCACCTCTGGACTGCGCAAGGGACGACGATCAATATTATCCCTGGCGGTATGTCTTATACACCTTGATCGTGCGCACCGCATGTTAATTGAGATATATACACAGGTTCGTCAAGTACTTGGTGGGATGAAGGGCTGTGTTCATGGTCAGTCCTTGATACTACATTGACTGGTGAAGTTTCTCGCACAAGAAATCTGCCATGGCCGCCAGATGTTCCTGTAAGCCGCTCACGTTATAATATTGTTTGTGTCTACTAATAGTTTGTTTCCTCTAATCAGAATGTTGGCAGTGCTCAAGTCACGCGCAAGTATGACGATAGTAGAATATGTCCGAACGCCTGTGCTGACGTGTATGTTCTAGTGGCCACCCCGGATCTGCGAAGTGGCGGGCAAAAGGCAGCTCTCCTGGTGGTATGTCTTACACGCGCATTGCCTGTGTACCCTCCAATATAACTGACATGTGTAAACAGGTGCTACAGGTGCTCCGCAGGGTGGTCCGGGCTCTATGACTCCATCAACTGGTAGAACCTCTTGCACCGGGGCTCAACCGTGGCATCCAGATGTCGCTGTAAGCCATTTCCTTAGTGCGTTGTAGCGTATGCGTTCACTAACAGTTTGTCTCCCCACTAGTATCCCAGAGGCGATCAAGTCATGTACAAGTACGGAGATGCAGATATGCTTGAACGTTTATCCTGACCATGTTTTCCAGTGGCGCCCTCTGGGCTGCGAAATTCCCGACATACAATGATATTCCTGGAGGTGAGTCTCGCATGAACTTTGCTGATCTTGCACTGCGCATGACGATTAATTTCTCCACAGGTGCTTGGGAGAAAAGAAGGGAGTGTAAGGGAGTCTTCAACCCTTCCATGTTTGCAGGCGGAAATACAGAACAGGTTCCTTTGGGAGGCTGCCCTGAAGTCGTGACAAACGAGGTGTGAGCAGTTGGGCGTCGCAGTCGGCTGCGGGCGTGCCTCCTGCCGAGCAAAGGTTTTCGGTGTCTTGTAAAACGTGAATCATGTGTGATGTTCAATTGTACGTATAAAGTATCGAGTTACCGGAAGTGATTGTGAACATTGACTAAATAATGTCTGAGGGATGGACTTGCTGCGTTTTGACCAGACGATCTGGTCGGCTCCTTATTCCATATCATGCTGGTAACCTCGTGTGAGCACGGTCTAGATGGTTCTGCTTCGAGTTGTTACGTAATGGACCGTTTTATATTCTACAGGATACGTAAAGGAAGTTGTGTAATAAAATTTAACATTCAGCAGTGAAGTCTTCGGGGCTACTGCCACACCCCCTTTTCTCCGTCGTCCGGCACACAGCCATGATGTGTCGATGTCACTGATCCAAAGAAGCTTTCCACGAAAAGGCCCGCTGTTGTCCATGGAATGGAAGGAAAAATAATACGTAAACGCGCAGAGAATATTAGTGGAGACCGCGCGCAGGGTAGTACAAAATGTCCGTAATGAGAGAAAATATGCTCCAGAAGGAATGTAATTATAGTCTGCAGGAGAATGACGTGCAATGCAATCTATTCGCTCCTCTGCCTTCGTTCGGCGGGCTATGTCCAGGCCAGGCCTGCTAAACACCTACATATTCACCAAGCCGAATAACAGCGAGCGCACAATAATATCATGGGCTGAGGCGAAGGAGGGGGATAGGTACGCGAGGCAACAGGGTAGAAGCAGGGTTTGGAGATTGGGGTGCCAGGTACAGGTCACGCTGGAGTGCTTTGAGTTCGAGCATATCACTGATAGTCTCGTTTAGGATATCCCTAAAGGTGGAAAAGGATAGATGACAAGACGCACCCGTACGTTAGTCGTGGCGCCACAGGTACAGGAGTTCGATCCCAGTCGTCCGCTACATGTACTTCCTCGGTACCGTCAGCACAGAATGCAACATGTTTCTTCATGCATGAAATAACTCGCCGTTAGCACATGGATGGTATGCGAGTGAGGGCTACACACCGACTATGAAGAAATGAGGGGTTTGGAGTGTCAACTTCACGGTTCGATCAGAAAGTTAAATACGTACTTTCTGTTGGAAGTATGTCAGTATGTGAGGGTAGCAATAACGCTGAAAGGAACGCACAATCGCATCAACACGAAAATTACGTATGCACGCCCTGGTGTCATCATCTACGTCGGGCACATCATTCATCGCCTTCTTTTTGTTCTTCTCCAGAAAGATCTGAAAGCGCCCACCGCATTCCTGGCTACACCCACCAGTGAATTAGTACTTGCGATCACGACAACGAAGGTGCTCACCAGTCGATGGAACCCTCCGTGAGCCAACCAGACCAAGTGGCGGGATTTCGACAGTCGACCTTGTTCAAGGCACCGCATAAATGACACTTGTGTGGTCTGCACGACCGTTGTTTGCGTTGGAGCACAACGCGCATGATCAGCTTTGTTCCTGCATCGATGCTGGGCCACCGGGAGGCCTCGCTAGTGACCTGAACGACCTGTGTGCCCCTGTCGATAGACAAGTCGTACTGTCCCGCGTCAAAGTACCGCTTCTGAACGAGCGCGTCGTGGCACTTGTTTCTGAACAACACCTTTAGCATCATTTGGAGTTGCTGCCATTTGAATCAACGTCGTCAGTAAACACAGCCTTGCGCGCACGCGGCCTCCTGACTGGCGTTCCTCACCTGGAACGACGTGCAGCAGTCCATAAATATCGGGTGTTCTCGGCCTGTTGCATCGACGAGCGTGACAAACTGAAGTACTTGCATGGCCGTCGGGCTGGCGAGGGGGGTGCGTCCCTTCATCTTTGCAGCGTGTAGTTGAACGAGCCTATCGAGCTTGTTCATGATTTGCATCGCATCCTTATTCGGAGACCGTCTGCCACCAACGATCGTTCGACGTATGTCCCGCTTGAACTACAGAAAAACGAGGGAGACCAAAAAAAGAAAAATAAACACGGTGAACGAGAAAACCAGCTGCAGATGCGGAAGAAACAACATACGGGGACATTTCTGAAACGTCGGCGCGCGGCTGCCGCTTCACCGTGTTCTTGATCGGTGGCTCCAGAGGGAGAAGTTCCGAATGTGAGCACCTGACGGTCCGAGTGCGCCTTTGGGCTTAAGGTTTGTCTTGCATTTGATTCACGGATATCTGCGAGCGGACACTTTTTGCGAACGGCAATGACCTTGGACAGGCGGCTGGCAAGCGACTGGAGATATTCCATGAGCGAGAAAAACTTTTAAAACGAGTCGGAGGCAGGTGGTATCAGGCGAGGTAGAGGTTGAGAAGTATTGGCGCTGGGCTGGAAGGAAACGAAAGAGAGGGTAGGACGTGGTGGGAGCATGGAGTTTGGGGCCGCTGCGTTAGTTTCGCCGTGGATGCATTGGTCGCTGCACAAAATGGAGCATCTCGGAGGATCCCGTTACCAAATTCGGCCGATACAATGTGCCCCGAACGAGCCGACTCGTTCTACTATAAAAAGCAGGTAGTCTATCGTATGGCGTGGCTACAGAAAAAAACCAGTAAAGGTACCCCGTATGGTATACAATTCAAAGCTGAAGAGGCGTCTAAAACATAGCTGGTTCGAGAACGGACGACAGTGGACAAATAGTGTGAACTCGTTAATGAACGACCAAGGTCAACCAAACCCGTCAGGGACTTTGGAGATGAAACGTCCTTTGATACTGTTTATTGGTGACAGATGATGTAGTGGATGAGAGCTGCTCTTGTCGCATGCGACTGTGCGCAGCAAGAAGAGTGCGATGAAAGGAATATGGTGAGTGAGAGTGCGTCGAGCCACTACGGAAGGGGTAGGCATAGGGTTGATAGCTGTGGGAATGCAGAGGTTGGTTACAAGCTTGTCAAACATACGGATGAGACAGTAAGATATGATGTGCAGGTACTACACACGGGTAGAAACGGATCAGTCGGGCTGCAAGGAGAGGGTGCAAGGTACGTACGTTACGAGCAGAGGAACTGACCACGACCGGGTCCATCATCGGTGTTAGGGGACTGTGCTGTTGTCTCGAACGACAAAATACCATATAGGATAGAATATAAAGAGGAACAGCAGTGCCACGATGACCAGAATCAATACACCGACATTTACAACACCCCGGAGAGCAATTCCAGATGACGCGTGGAACGGGGTGTTATCAGATGGATCATGCAAGGCGTCGTCGTCTTCAGGAGTGTCTATGTGAAGACTGGGATCAAAGGGGTAGGCAATGAGCTTATGCGGGGTATGGGCACCAGAAGGGAATTTGGAGTCGTAGGACACAGTGAAGACGGATTCGCCTGAATTGGAGAGCACAGATTGGTGGATCACGGCTGGGGGTGATAGGATACGTTGTTCGTCATCGTCAGCCAAGCGGTACAGTATCATGGAGGTACGATTGAGGGTGACAGAAGCGAATTGGGACGTGAGAACCTGCGATTCCTCAGAAGCTACTCGATTGAAGACCATGCTCTGTCTAGATTGGGACCGGGTATTCATGGAGAACTGGGGAGGGCCATTTGGGCTGGCAGGTGCATTGGGATTCAGCGGGGAGGAGACGAAGCTTGGGCTGATGGTGTGAGACCGCGAAGTTCTCACTTGTCCATTGACATCGGACAGCAGAGGGTAGTCAAGGCTGGCAGTGCTGGGTGTCCTTGATGAATGCGTATGACGGGTGTCAGGGTCACTATCGACACGCTGCATGGGTTCATGTACTGAAGGGGAGGGGAGTGGTGGTGTATCAGGGCTCGCTATCGCCGCCATTCTCAGAACTGCGGGGGCAGAGCACGTTCTGGAGAAGAGGAAAGGGAGGGCTCGGGAGAGCACGGGGAAAGTGTCCTGTGCCAGCTAATATACCACCGACGAGACCTGGCCTTGTGACCTTGTGAAGCCTTGGTTAGCCTCGTCGCTGCACGGCTACCATATGACACCTGTGATTATGTAATGAGTGCGTCTGGCAGTGCCAGGCTGCTCGTCGTCGTCCAGGTGTTGGCGGTGAGTTTTATGAGTGTAGTAGAAAGTTGAGGTGGTACAGATTTTATGCAAGCCCGGATATGTCAATCAGGCGTCAAACCCAGTGTCAACGTCAACAGCCGCCACATGCGATGCATCAGCAGCGGTGGGAGAGACAATATGTTCCCACCACTGACCCCGAGTCGGTAACTTTGTCGACACGCGAGGCAGTGCAATGAACACTTCCCAGAACAACCGTTATAACGCTGCACGCACAAAAGCCACGCCCCAGAACGCCGACGTACACATGAAAACGTCTATTCAGCCCCTTCGTCGTCGGATAACGCCTTAGAAAAAGTGACCTTGCCTCGGGACCTTCTTGGTATGTTTTTCGCACGACCTCCCCAGTCGTGTCTATGACATTTCTCTCGGCGACCGCGCTCGACGTTTGGCAGCGAGATTATTCCGACTGATACCCAAAATAGAGTCCTCAAGTTTGCCCGTCAGAATCTCTTCTCCCGGTCTTGTGAGATCTCAGCATCTTTGGATCTGCTCCATACCTGATGGTCATTTAGTAGGCAGCAGACAGACGTCATACATTCATGACCGGCAGTTGTTCCTTACAAAAGAATGAAAGGATGAATGGTCAAAGGGGTCAGGACTGCGAAACACGCCATAGGCGTTCACATAGCATCCCTCGCGTCGCCAAGACAGACAAGTACGCAGTTTATCGTAGGCAATGGATTGAGATCCCAGAACTGATTGGACGACGAACAAGCAACCACCCGCGAGCGCAGGGATGCACATGAGTCCCATTGAGGATCCCTCCGACGGGCGGCTCAGATCTCCCACTCGGACGCACGGCTCGACAGGATGTCACGGATCCGAACTGACTGATTCAGGTAAATTTGAACGGAATGATACCCGCATGCATATACGTCACTAAACTAGAATGGGTTATTCTTCTGCAGGTGGCGTCATGGGAATGCCGCATACCCACCGCATGTCTCTCGAGATCGGCAAACAATGAATCCCTGGTCGCCGCTATGCTTCTATGGACCATTCGGGAAGGGCTGGGTTGGAGTAGTGACTCTAGTACGTGTAAACGTTATAGAATGAACCATTCAAAGGTCTTGTGACCCAGCGAGGGCACTGTACTCGAAAAGGGCGCGAGGGGGAAACAATTAGCGGCTACGAGAAGCTTCCGGCATTCTTCTCACTCTGACGCTGGTCAAAGATACATAAACACGTAGGATGACCAATTGCCCGACCAACTTCGAAGTAGGTACTTCGTAAATGGAAGTGAGTGAATTGGCAACTCCTGACGAATTTGAAGGCTCTATCTTACAGATCTCACTGCAAGGCACACGTTTAAACGTACCCAAGTCCTATCGTTCCTCGATGGCTTTAAATTGCGTTGGCATGCACATCTTATGGCGAGTCACTATCGCAAACCCTCTCTACACATCATCACCCCATCCCAGCTCAGACCATGAGCTCTATACAGCAAACACCCGCACTCTTCAAGCCTATCAAGGTTGGCCGGATGTCACTTCAACGTCGTGTCGTACTTGCATCAATGACCCGTTTCCGCGCATATGCCTCCCATGTCCCCGGGCCACACCATACATCCTACTATTCTCAGCGCGGTTCTATACCAGCGACTCTGCTCATCACAGAAGCAGCGGTCATTTCCCACGACGCAGGAGGTCTCGCCCATGTTCCAGGCATCTACATCGATGCGCAGATCACAGGTTGGAAAAAGGTACGTACGTACTCCTTTATCTTACAACTGATCATTCCAAGTCCGGCTTATCGTATGCCTATTGATCGGATCAGGTCACAGACGCTGTCCATGCCAAGGGTTCCTACATTTTCCTCCAACCCTGGGCACTCGGCCGTGCTACCGAAATAGATGCCCACGAGTCACAGGATCCATCTTCGCCATATATTTCCGCACCGCCAGTTATGTTGACGGGCAAGTCGAGGCCTGTTTATCAGAGCGAGATAACGCCGCCAGAGCACCGTGGTTGGCTAGTTTGTTGCCAACTGACGAGCATGCTCGCTGGGATCCTGCTTGCATATTGGATGAACTATGGGCTCTACTTTCATAGCAGCTCTGCACAATGGCGCTTCCCTTTGCTTTTCTAGTGTGTGTTCGCCATCTATGTCATCTTTGTTACGCTCTGGCTTCCTGAAACACCGCGTTGGCTCATGCGGCATGACTCCACGCCGGATCGGGGAACCATTGTCCTTGCCAAGTTGCGAGGTGTTCCGTCCGATCATCCTGTGGTTCAGCGTGAGCGGGCGGAGATTCTGGATGGAATCGCACTCGAGGAGAAGGAGGCGGGCTCTTGGTCAGATCTTTTCAAAGACAAAGGTATTCGGGGGGACAAGCGGTTCTATCTTGCACTCGGCATCCAGTTCATGCAACAGATGACAGGTATGTCTGCATGACGATGTGCAATCGCGTGGTGCTCGACGTTGTCGTCCCTTTAGGTATCAACATCATCACGTACTACGCTCCGACGTTATTCCAACAGAGTCTAGGCGTGTCGCAAGGGCGGTCTCTTTTCGTTGGGGGATTCCTCCAGGTGTGGTATATCGTGGCCTCCTTTGTTACGGTACGTACATGGGCGCTCATATTTGTTTGACAGCTAACAGCGGTCCACCGCATGTAGTGGTACACTATTGACCGTGTCGGGCGTCGCAAGCTCTGGATCTCAATGGCGTACGGGCAATGCCTCATCCTCATACTAGAGGCCATCTGTGTCAAACTGAACACACCCAAGGCAAGCATTGGGGCCATTTTCTTGGTCTTTGCCTATGAAGCATGCTTTACTTGGGGTTAGTCGTCATGCATCTCGGGTTTGCTCCCAGCTCAGAGCGTGTGTACGTAGGGTGGATGGCGACCGTCTGGATTTATCCCCCAGAGATCTTGCCTCTCAAACTTCGGGCCAAGGGCGCCGCACTTGCGGCCGCTGCCGACTTCCTGGGGAATTTCGTGGTCCATTTCTATAAATCCAAATGAATCATATGTATTTTTCAGGTTGTCCAGATCACGCCGCCCGCGCTACGCAACATTGGGTACAAGACGTACATCATATTTGCAGTATTCAACTTTGTCAATGCGTACATCGTTTGGGCGTTCTATCCTGAGACGGCAAGGCTTACGCTTGAGTCGGTTGACAAGCTCTTCCAGCAAGACGATAAACCTGTTGGCACGCATTCGTGTTGCAATGGTCAATTGTCGGGAAGGCGAGGAGCACTGTAGAGAAAGTTAGGAGGGAACAAGTTGCTAGCATGGAGGGTGTGGCACAGTCAGGGATGGTCCGAGCCGGAGAAAAAAGATCTATGGATGACACCAGAGCAGTTGAGGCAAAGTATCGATGATATTGCAGGGGTAGGAATTGTAGGTTGCGCTGGTACGAGTTAGATACACGCGTTGGTGATATGGAGTGTTTGTAGGAATACCCGGTACTGGAGCTGAAGTCCTGTAATACCGATTAATTGTCGTCAAATGATCGTGGGCAATGTAAATATTCCTAGGTGTCGCCGCTATCTGCCATGACACATTGAACAAACTTGCACACTTCATTGTTCGTTCGATTCGGTTCGTCAGTGATGCGATTTATGGTATCCTCGGTTCCGCCAGGTGAGTTAGCGACGAATATGAAGAAGATTCAGGCTTGACACCCGGACAAGAGAAAGGCTAAGGTTTGCATGCTTAGGTAAGAGAACTATGTAGTGTGACAAACCATGTGATAACTTACGACCACAGTACAGTAGAAGAACATGCAACACGAAGATGAACTTCCTTAGGCAATCGCATCGTACAATATCGAGTTATTGGGTGTGCTTGCTCGGGAAGACGAGTCGGGCTCCAGAAGTAGCGTAATTTGCTCACGTATGCACCGAGGTGAGTCATACCAACAGCTAATCTTGATTGGTGAGACGAGCCGTTTCTTCTAGTTTGGGCCACAGGCATTGGGCGGGCAGAGCTACAGAGCAAAAATAAGGTCAAAGTGGTTGCATCTGTCGCGCACCCGGTTGAGAATGGGGATTCGTTTGAGGAAGGGTAGGAAAAGGCCTCGCGGCGCAAGGAAGAGGCGCGCAGGGCTGTAGCTGGGGTGGTGAATGATGAGTCGAATTGATCGTTGGGTGAGATTCGGCGTATTTTTCTGTCTCAAGCCATATTTAGTCTCTCTTTTCTGCGTGTGTGGTCGACCCCTCATCTGATATGTCTCACGTATACATTCTGTCGCTTGTGAGATTGGTTGTCACTCGAGGAACTCAAGAGTTTTGGTGCTGTTTTGAATGTCTAAAGCAATATTCTCTCAGGCTTGGCTTTTTTTAAAGACCGCATCAGAGTCGTAGCTTTCTTTAGACTAGATGAAGGTTCAACATCTGCCTACCTCGTTGGCGTCGAGCAGTGGGTCTGAGGAGGCGCTATTTGCGTGGTAGGGCGATTGACATAGACGCTCTCTACTAGTCGGCCTCAACGTTCTGTTTTTCTCTTCTTTGCCCGCTCGTCCTCCTCACGTTCCTTCATTCGACATCATCGCTCTCCACACACGCCGTCAATACTGGCGACCTCGCCCACCTCGTATCCACCCACACTCCGCTACCGTTTACCCCTCCAACGATTCAGACACCATCCTCTCCGTCCTCCATACACGCTTTCGTTCTGATAATATTTGCCCTACTCTAGAACAGCTACATTCAACTTTGACCCTTACAAGACCCTCCCAAACGACAGCCACATCAGTGCCAGAGAATATAAAGAACGCTGCTACAAGAAGACCGGCTTGTTGCTCGCTAGCGCCAGCCTGCTCCAACCCCGTCTCTACGAACTCGCTGCTCAGATGATTTACTTGCTCATGCGCCGCACGAAACAGAAACAGTTGCATTCCGTCATTGCTTGGTGCGTATCCCTCTAGCCTCGTGTCTCCTTCCGTCTGCTGGTCTTGTCTATTTGCTCCAGGGGAATCACCGACTCGAGAAAGTCATCCAGTTTATGTCCGTCTGTTGACCAAATCTTGGGTCTGTCTGCCCACTCCAGGAAAGAACTGCGGACGGCAAGCCAAATCAAGGCGCTCTACACCTTTCGACGCGTTTGCCAACGTGAAACCGTCACAAATATGAATGCATCTCATCACGGCCGTTATCTCGGGCTTCATTTCGACGAGCGAGGCAGTATCGATTCGACCAAGGTGGTTGTTTTTACTCTCGACAAATCCAGACTGTCCCGTTTCGCGCACGAGGAGCGCACGTTCACATCTTTTACCAGTTTTTGTCCAGAGCAGCACCATAGGAGCGAGACTACTTCAACATCGAGGACCCCTTGTAATATACGCTCTCAGCCTCCTCGGGATGTTACCGTCTACCCTTTAGTGACTATGCGATCGCCATGGAGAACGTCCATGGTGCGATGCGCACACTCGGTTTCAAGCCAAAACACCTCGCATCCATCTTCACCATCCTCGTTGCCATTCTCCTCTAGAGCAATATTCAATTCACAGAGGCAAATGCCAAAGATGAGTCTGCATCCGTCGCCAATCTGCTTGTCCTCGAGTGTGTCGCACGTCTCTCGGGCGTCAAGTGGGATAACCTTGCGCAGGTGTTGACGAACAAGATCAATTATGTTCGCAAGGAGCTCTATACGGTCCTTCTCAGTGTCGAACAGAGTGCGATCTAGCGTGATTCGCTCATGGGCTATCTCTACGTCATCCTGTTTGGTTTCGTCGTCAAGACAGCAAATGATAAGATCGCCCCTACAAGCTGTGATCTGCTTCCCACTACCCAGGCTGATCTTGTTTGACGACTCCGGTTTTCAGGCGTGCAATCCTTCGGGAAAGGGATCGATGATGTTCCAGGGAAAAGCACCACTCATTTTGGATCAACTTTGCTGACGAACTTGTCGAATCTTATGTCCTACGTCACACGTTCAAGGACAGCGTTGGCTATAATGGTCACCTGTTCAGCG
>JBBPKD010000498.1:0-18843 GCA_038089075.1 Singerocomus inundabilis
GGAGAAGTCGAAAAAGGTCGCGTATCCAGGCGAACTGGCGGTTTCCCAGCGCGTTCGACCCCGCTCTGCGAGACAGCTGCCAGTGCGGGTCTCTGTGGCACAGGCCCGTCCTCCAGACTGTATGGCGGAGGCGCATCGCTCGGCATCGAGACCGGCCATGCTCCAAACGCGCGCGTGATCGCGTCCATGTCGGCGGCGTGTTTCTTGTATTCTTCCTTGTCGTCCTTGGCCACCCAGCGCGGCCGCGTGCTCCAGTATTCCCGCAACTCCTTCTCGGGGAACGTGTCCTGTAGAGTACGTTCCCCGTGGAACCCCTCGGCGGCAAACCCGAGAACGCGCATGTACCAGTCAGGTGGGAGGTCATGTCCGTCGACATCGAGCGCTATGAATCGAAACGAGGGATGAACGGGCAGCTGAGATGAATGAGACACAACGGGCATGAACACGGTCCCTTCGTCGTATCTAGGCGAGCGTGTTGTCTGAGAAGCTGTGTTACGTCAATGAAGGGAGCATACGCACTCGTCCCACATCGCGCCATAGATCGTACGCACGCCCGCGCGGCGCGCATTGTATACTTGTCGCCACAGAAACCGACCACCATTCCGCCGAATATCGTTCATGCCCCACTTGCCCTCCGAAAGGTTGAACCCCTAGTATACACGGCACCCAGTCAGCACGCCAAGCATCGCAAAAAAAAGAGCCAAGAGGGTATCATGACGCACGCTTCCCCCAGGCAACACGACGGGCATGTAATCAACCTTTCGCCCGCCTTCTTCTTCTAGTTTCTTCAGGTAGTCTGCATCCGCTTTGACGCGTTCTTCACCCCACCGATCGGCCCCTTCTTCGTCTCCGTATCGCCCGACCGTCCACGGACTAATAGCATCGAAGCAATCGGTCCACATCTGTACAAAGCCTGGATTCCGATCCGCATCGGATGTCGAGGTTCGCCAATGTCCTGGAGTACCTGCCACAAGATATACCCCGCCAGGAGTAGACGAACGGAAAAACTCGGTGATCGCGCGTACAAGTTCAGGCGTATATTCTCGTCCATCCAAACCAAAGCCTTTCAAAAAAAGTGTCAGCGAGATACCATGGCACGTATACCTGTATGACTCCTAGACACACCCCATAATGAGACGACAGGTCTCCCGTTTTCAAATAGGTAGTTGGGACTATCGAGGACATGCTGGTCGCGAATGAGATGTATCCAGTCTTGTTCCAAAATGTTTTGAATCTTGTCTGGCGATACACCCGAGACATCGTACCTACCGCACGCGATGACAGGGATCAATACTTCATAGACGGTGGTAGATCAAGAAAAGCTCAAGGACGTACATGATTGCAAAAACACGACCCTCTGCCTCGGCGGCCTCTCGTACTCTCTCCCCAATTTCATCCCGCAAGTCGCGGATGCCCATATTTCCCGCCTTGATCTCAGTTTGGCCCGCGAACCGCTGCAAAAACGCGCCGTCGACGCCGTGGAGGGCCATCCAGTGAAAATGCCGCCGCACGGTCTTGGGATGGCGGGACGAAAAGAGATAGACGGGGTCACCAGAGGACGTTTTGAGACCGGGTGCGGGATAGAGTTCGGAGGGGTCATATTCGGACACGTCGGGCCAGAGATCGGTGTTGGGGCGGCCACCGGTGGGAATGGGGCCGTTGAACCAGTGAAGCCATCCGTGGTGGCCTGTCGACCGACACGCGAAAGGTGCGACGAAAGATGAATGAGGGCATCCACGGGGATGAGATAGAGCGCACCTGGTCCGATGGGTTCGCCATCCCCGGCACACGTGAACCTGTGGAGAGAATCGGGATTTGAGATAGGGCCCCTACTAGCGTCGAGTACAAGAGATCAGAATATTCACCAGCCCTGATATCCGACGAGTACCTTATCCTGGATGGTCTTTGGATTGATGCTGCGCATGGCCAATGAGCGGACCGCAGCACCACGAGAATAGTCAAGTCCGACATACGGTCTCAGTGTGCCCCCTTCCTGAAACTTGCCTTCTGTCATGTATCCACGATCTGTAGTTTATCTATGAGTGTAGCGCAACTTGAAGAAGAGATGTCGATAAAGGGAGAGTCAGAGATTTGGAAGGTGCAAGTTATTCTCACACTGCTTGTCCACGCCGCAACGGAAGACCACATAATGGAGCACGTGCGGCATTGGTCTATACCAAGGACTGGCAACGTGTACAAGATGCGAAATAAAGGTGCGCGGACCACAGTTTGTTTATCGACTCCCTCCATCACGCGACTGCATCGTTTTGCTGGTGACCACGCCAGCGACAATGACTGGTACGTCCTGACGAGACGGAGCTGTGTCTTCTTCTGAATGTTGGACAAGAGGACTCCTCGCTCGTTGAGATCAGCATCGATGACCCGACCACCGCAGTGACATTCTCAGCGAGTGGCGAGTATCTTGTGAGCAGCCATGACAAGGCGGTTCGAGTGTGGCGAGTATGGGATGGCAAGCAAGTTGCATCGATGACAGCGTGGAATGTCCTCTGTATTGCAGTCTCAAAAAACGACAGATGGATCGCGGCGGGGACACGCTGGGGGGAGCTAATCATATGGGACGCGAAAACACACGAAAGAGTCTTCTCGCACAACCACTCCACTATTGGGTTCCATGGCGTCGATTTCTCACCTGACTCGACTCGACTCGTCGCAGTATCAAGTTGTGGCATGCCAGCCACTGTCTGGGACGTCACAACTTGTAAACCAACACTAAAACTTGGCCTACTCGATGACAAGCATGACGTGACAGCAGCCAAGTACTCGCCACAAGGTGACCGAATCGCGACAGCCACTAATGACAGCGTTCAAGTCTACAACAACTACGACGGCCGTTTACTTGTCGACATCAAAGTGAAAGTGATCCCGCACTTCAATACAGGTCTCCTTTGGTCAAATGATCGGCTCTTCATCGTATCCGACGGTACAATCAAGCAAGTCGAAACGTCCACTGGATCGACAGTCTCACAATGGCCAGTTCCCGATACCAATTCCCGCTCGTGCATTGTCATGTCGTACGACGGACAATTTATCGCATACTCTACAAACAGTACCGTCGCATTCTGGGATATTTTGGCGCATTCCCAGTTCCGTCTCATCCAATATGCTCGAGACATACGTTCAATCGCACTTGCACCAGATGACCGGTTTCTCGCGATAGGCGGAAAGGACGGGAAAATCACCATAAGTGGCCTCCAAAGTCCCCTGCATCTGTCCCGATTTCCCGTAAGTATTGAGTTTTGTCACTAATTTACGTCGCTTCAGCCTTTGTTTGACATCCCCATTCATCGTCTTTTTCCATCCAGGGATCACTCTTTAACATTAACACTACCGTACTTGATTCCTGGAAGCAAGGTGGACCTAATAGCACGGAAGCATCACTAACCGAAGTGATTAACGGTTCTGCGCGCCCGAGCCATGACGTACTCGCCTGTCGTGCCCTCGTACGGGCCCACTTGAAGCATTGGGAGGAGGCGATCATCGATGCCGAAATGGTAGGTCTTCGTTTGCTCCCCTCTCTCATCTGGTCATGGTCACGCATATTATTTCCAGTCTATCAAACTTTGACCCTCCGTCATTGGCTACATTGCAAAGAGTGTGACACTCATTGGTTGCGGAAAAAAGCACGAAGGTATCCGGGTATACGATCTCGCATTCAGGCATTGCAATCCAAATGAGGTGGATTTTCTTCTTTTGATCAAGGTATATATTCCCCACACAGTGGAATTTAGTTGTGCTGTAGCCGTGTATTTGCTTAGGCTGTCGTCTTGTTCATGGCCGGAGAGCACAGTGATGCGCTATCGCGCATTGATGACCTCATTACCATAACGGACACTAGCTCAATATTCCTCGTAGTTCAGGTGCGTCCATAACCTACGGCCGCGCAGCGAGTAGTATCACTCACATTGCGCGCAGACATATATGTATTTTTTTCTCGGAAACTTGCTCGTGGAGAGCAATGACTACGAGGCCGCGATACAATCGTTCAAACATGCGCGAGATAAAATGCGGTACTGTGTAGAGCCCCGTCTCCTCGATATCTCATTCGTATGTCTCTTGACTATTGTGCGGACTACATCCATAGTCTTTTACAGATTTCTGGCTGGAGGTTTGATTTTCCTATCATCAGGGTTCATCAACGCTTGTGTGAAGTCCTGTATGCAGCGGGTCGCACGAAGGAGGGAGTCTCTTCTCTTCTCCACTTGGTAAATACCCTCGGTGAAGAAGTGTATCAGAGTGCTCCTGTCACTGCCTGGGTTTCAGGCAAGTTTATCTTTCCACACTTTGATTACCATTCAACCAAAAGGTTCCCCTCAGATTTCACCCAACGATGCCTTATTGTTCCCGATAGCAACAGCAATGCAATGCAACGTGATGAAGCGACAATGCTTGATTCAACCTTCAATTCGACAGCCCCCATGTTGCTCTTGAAAGAGTGGGCAAGGTCAACATTAACGAGTTCCGAATGGAAAGATGCATTAATGGCTGCTGTCAGTGTGAGTACCTTCTTTTGCTCTGTTATCCTTCGTGGGCTTGAGATTTGTCCCTTGCAGTTTATTCCTCCAAGATTTGCAATATACCGGGCAGTATGCGAACAACTCGAGAGTACCCACCATGTAACCGATGCAGTCGAATGTTTGCAGCAAATGCTGAGCGAACCTCCCGGAGTACCAAACACGAGTGGTGAGAAAGCGAAATGGATTTCTGGTTAGTAATCACGTTTGTAATATGAGCAACACCTCCATGACCACTTTCTGCCAGACTTTACATCTCGCTGTTGCATAAGACTAGAGGGGCTCGGGGATGCTGCAATGGACGCTCGGCAACATGACGAAGCCATCTCCCAATATTCGGCTGCGCTGTCCTTGAACCCTATTATGCTGCAAACCCTGTTGGTGAAGAGAAGCAAAGCATATGCGCTGAAGGGCTTGTGGACGGATGCGCTCAACGATGCAAATGAGGTATGGTATTTTTGTTGTAGTCTAGTATCTCTTGATGCTTGAGAATGCTAGGTCATCATGCTCAATCCGTCTTCGCCGTTCGGTTATGGGAGGAAGTGTGTGGCATTACGTGGGAGGGGATATCATAAAGATGCATTAGATGCATTCGAGACGATGCTCTTGACGATGATACAATCACCTGACCCTGAGATCCGAGGTGAGCGTGATGAACTCCCACCAAGGATTATATATTTACGTTGTCCAGTAGACCATCATCGCCTGCACACAAAGACAAGAGAAGTAATCCGTGGGGTCATTCAAGACGCTATTCGTAAATCACCACGGGTACTCATAAACACGACCTCGGGTCGTCTCTGCAACAAATCCGAGCAGGCTGCTGCATTTGAGTCGCTGCCTATCTTCATGGAACTGATATTGTCTATGACCACAGACATCGACCATGCTCGTATTGAACGAGAAGTGGAGGAGTACTACCGTTACGCCATGTTTTCACACAAATGGGAAGATAACGAGCCTCTGTTTGAAAAGGTTATCAAGATAGTGGTGTACGACCTTGAGGAATCTCCCACTCATGACAAGCTACAAATGTTTTGCAAGATCGTACGGGAAGCTGGTCTTCATTGGGCATGGAGCGATACGTGCTGTATCAATAAAGCAGATCACTTCGTACTCCAGGAAGCGCTGGTAGCCATGTTCAAGTGGTATGAGGGATCGGCGATGACAATCGTTTTCCTACTCGGTGTTCGTTCTCCATCGCGTCGCGGTGACCTCGTCAAGAGCGTTTGGAACACTCGTGCATGGACATTCCAGGAGTATCATGCATCCAAGGTGGTCCGATTCTACACCGAGGACTGGAAGCCGTACATGGATCTCGACATTTCCAACCACAGAGAGTCACCAGATATTATCTTAGAGATGGAGGAGGCTACAGGTGTCCCTTCACAAACGTTGATGGCACTCCGCCCGGGTATAGAAGACATCAGGGAGAAACTGAACCTGGCCTCGAGACGAGAGACAACGTTCATTGAGGATGCCGCTTATTCGCTGCTTGGAATATTTTCAATCTCGTTACCTGTCATATATGGTGAGGGGGACAGGGCACTCGGGCGGCTATTGTCGCAACTGCTGACGAGTTCTGGAGACACGAGCATTCTTGCATGGACAGGCAGAACTGGGAGCTTCAATAGTTGCCTTCCTGCTGATATTACCGTATTCAACAAGCTACCGACATCGCATATTCCGCTGGCCATTGATGGGCCCCGAATGGACACGATCACTGCCGGGTTGCTCACTTCTCCACTCAATCTCACATTGGTGATGAAGCTCTACGACCAACTTGATCAGCTCTCAATACCAATGTTCGTTGGACAACGGATGAAACTTCCATGCATCATGTTCAAACTTGGGTCTCTATCAAGTACTCCAAGCAGTTTAGAACATGTTTTTCGTGCACGGACAACTGCGCTCGGGGTTATAGAGATCAAGACCAAAGAGGATCTTTCTCGATTGGACTCTTTATACCTCATCCACCCTTGGATCGACTTCCTCCTTGACCGACAACCAGTTGGAGGTGTGGCTGTTGCAGAGACGATACCTGAGGAGCACACAGATGATCATCCTTCTTCCATTGCTGGGCTGTTACCTCAGTCTAGTCCTCCCAATGACATGTTGACTATTCCGCAAACACCCGTAGCATGGTTTATTGCTCACCTTGGGCAATCGTTTGGCGGACGGCCTTCCACGCCTCTAGATGCACTATCTCTTCGGCCCCCATCGTCTATATCGCAAATGGACAAGCAGATGCAGGCCCTCCGATTCATGGCTCGTATGCGACAACCGTTTGGTGCACTGTTGTTTGCACCAACCCGCAAGAATGTGGCGGAATATAGGAGAGTTGCTTCAGAGAGCATAATCACGGTACAAGTACAAGAAGACGCGCCGTTGAACGTGCTGATAGACAATGCACGCATGCTGGATGTGCTTTGACAAGTACCTACATATATCATGATACCATTGTTATGGTCCACATATCATTTTGCCTCCTAACCCATGTCTCTTCTGTCCTTTCACTGCATGTTAGAATGCGGGCTCGCAATGTTGTCGCTCTCTGGGAAAATCCCTTGCCCCGTTAACTTACCGTACTACGCCCCTTTTCGCAAGCGTGTTGTCAATATCACCGATCATGGATTGATGTGTTTCTACCGGCATACATGAACTTGTGGAGAGAATCGAGACTTGAGATGGCTAGCGTCGAGTGCAAGAGATCAGAATACTCACCAGTCCTGATATCCGACGACTTGGAGTACTTTATCCTTCATGGTCTTTGGATTGGTGCTGCGTATGACCAATTAGCGGACCGAAGCGCCACAAGAACAGCTGTCTGAAATATTGGTCTCAGGGTGCCTCCCTCCAGAAAATTGTCATGTATCCACGATCTGTAGCTTATCTGTGAGTATAGCACAAGAAGAGATGTCGATGAAGGGAGAGTCGGAGATTTGAAAGGTGAATTTTGTGCGCATAGCCACCTGGCTATCATGAACCCGTCCAACATATCGCCATGGACGACATCCTCGCTGAGCGTGCCCAGTTTATTGTCGACAAGCTCAGCAGGTGAGTCCTTTGATTCTTCTGCAACAGCCTGGGTTGACACTCCACCAGCATCCCCGACACGACACGTCTCCTGATCGCCATCGCAGGTGTCCCCGCATCCGGGAAAACCTCTTTTGCCACTTGTCTCGTTCAGCGGGTCAACGCACTCCTTGCACGTTGTTCGCAATCGCAATCGCCAGCAGAGAATCGAGCAGTGCTTGTCGGGCTTGATGGCTGGCATCTCACCCGCACTCAGCTCGACGCCATGGATGATCCAAAGCTCGCACATGATCGTCGCGGGATCCACTGGACGTTCGACGCACCTGCATACGTCGATTTTGTTGCGCGTCTGCGCGATCCCATCTTTCCCCCTTCTGCTGGTGCAGCCCCCGCTATCATCCACGCCCCGTCTTTTGACCATGCGCGCAAGGATCCAACTCCAGACGCGGTCGTTATCCAGCCCACCCATCGCATCATCGTAATAGAAGGACTGTATACGATGCTCGGCATCGATCCCTGGCAGCGGGCGGCAGCACAGATGGACGAGCGATGGTGGATCGCAATCGACCCTGCACAAGCAAGGACGCGTTTGGTCAAACGACACGTACAGACGGGAGTCGCGAAGGACATGGACGAGGCCATTTGGCGCGCAGAGAATAATGACGAGGACAGTGAGTGTGTTTATGGCTTCATATAGGTGATGCTCATACAAGGGGTGGCATAGATGGACGGTTCATCTCGAGGAATTTGTTTAACGTGACATATACCATTCAGAGTGTCAATGACCCTGCATATTCTACCTGAGCAAACCGGACATAGACGTGACCGTCATATCCTCCAAGTGGGGTCGAGGTTATCTCGAGTCCAATCTAGAATGCGAGTTTCTACCATTTCGATAAACTACGTGGATATGACATGATGCACATACTACTGTACTCCCACTAAACCGCTCTGGAAAAGGGTGTAATGAAGCTGGTTCCAACCTCCAACTTTCCTTGTCCATTTCGAACCACTACTCTGCCCAGCGTGTAAAGCACCATCGTGCTACGGATTACTAGTATCGACTCACCACCTCACACGGTCGACTGAGCCTGTATTTCGATGCATGGTGACCTTTCTGCTATATTCGTCATCCCATACAGTCTCAGGGACAAATCAAAGGGTCTCATAAAACTCATCAGAAAGTGTAGACAATAGAGACAGGCGGTTGGTTCAATCTCTCTTGTCAGGCCTGTTCGAATGGCACCGAGTGATGTACAAAGTTGACAATATTGTGATCATACCATCCGCACCCTGCCGCAATCTTGAAGAAGCTGGACTCGCTTGCAAAGTACTCCGAAAGCTAGCGGTGGAACGAAATGATTCGCAACGCAAAGAGTTCATGCTCTTACTTCAAACCGGCAATGGTTCCGAACCTCTGAGTTCGCTGTCATTGATGAATGAGCGTACTTATGCTTGACATTATGGACGTGCACAATGAATTCATTTATAACCATTTCGGCATCGTTCAGTTCTGCAGGACCTTGAAATAGGGTCCAGATAGGGCTTGAAATTAGGGGGGACAACTAAAAGCGAGTGACTAACAAATCGAATGCCAAATGTGCCAACTTTACATGACGGTCAAGGTCACCTTATAGCGTAGTAGAGTGATCTGTAAATGTGAGCATGCATAACGAGTATTTCCAGTTCACGGATTTGGTATTAGGTACCGCTGTCTATTTCGTTCGTCCAACGTCTGTATACGCATGCATGTGTAGCATGGATCAAATCCAGGTGAAGATGGAACACGGTCGAAGCATGAGCTCACCATGGATGGGATGTTCGACGTCTGAATCCAGACATAAGAGTGTTGTTGGTACTACGGTCAGGTCCTGCCCACCACTATAACCTTTCTTTCTTTCCTTCTTCTTTAAATGGATAGATAAATTTACGGAACAAGCTAGCGGCAAGTGCATCTGTGGGACGCGGGAGTGCCGCGGCATTGGTCCGAGTCCAATATTGTTAATGCTACGAGTTATCAAGGATTTCCGAATACGCTTGTCTCCACGGGAATGTAATAACCCCTCTAATAGAAATGGAACTCGACCACTTCGCCTATGTGAGTGGACTGTACGGTCGAGATGCGGTGAAATTACGAGTTCGTGCAGAGCCCCCTGGACCGTACTCTTCGATCCGTAGTGTGATGGGCTGATGCGGAAATACCAAAGGTTGGCCTTTGCATGTACGTCGAGGTAAATTGGGCAAGACGCTCCAGCGCGCATAGGAGGCAATCCAAGTGATTCACAATGGAGGTTAAGCCTTTCATTGTTGTCGATGAGAGTTGATAAAGTACACCTTAGGACGGTCATGAGGGGTAGGAACAATAATGAGATAGGTCTCTATGTTATTCCAAACCAGTAAGTTAGTACTCATGGTTGCCTATTGCACGCTCGGGTGACAGAGATCTGCGTAGAAAAACAACATTATGCCCATGTGGAAGCAAGACATTGACTTACTGTCTTCTGGACTCAACTGAACTCATATTTCGAAATTTGGAGAGCCTTCTGGCATATTCTTCATGTAGTATGGTCCAGATACAAACAAAGATCCCCACACCAACCATCGGAATCCTCAGTAAATAGCAAATACGCATTGGCCGGTTCAATCTCCCTTGTTTGACTTGTTCAAATAGCAGTGAATGGCATACATTGCGTCAACCCATCTGCATAATTGAACTGGGGGATTGAATTTAACTGCAGGATTCCAGCCCAAATCATCACTCCTCATTTACTCTACCTGGGATTCCATTCACGAGGTATATCATGAGAAAGCCACATTGCAGCTGGGCTAATCCGATGTCTCCCATTGTGTTGTGGACCCGTCATTGATGTCTGTTCTCTGTGCTCCAACAGTCTCCCGAACACTATTTCCATGTTCACGCGGGCCCACGAATCAGCAGCTAGTATGGGGATCAGGATTATGGTGAGCAAGCGCTGAGGGGGCAGAGCACGTGTAAACTGAGCTATATCAAGGAATCAACGCAATTTGAATGGAGTACAAGGAAGGCCACCGCGTACAGCTTTTTCTCCTTCCATCGTTTTCCTACATCATATCGCTGATGACCATGCCAATGATGAGGGGTGGGTCCTAACAAGATGAAGCTGCGTCTCCTGCTAATGGTTGCACAAGAGCATTCCCCCCTCATCGATATCAACACCGATAAGCCCTTGACCACCGCCGTGACATTCTCGGCGAATGGCGAGTATCTTGTGAGCGGTCATGAGGGTGCAGTTCGAGTGTGGCGAGTGGAAGATGGCAAAGCAATGGCCACGATGGCAACAGCGTGGGGAGTCCGGAGTCTCGCTGTCTCAAAGGACTGCAGATGGATCGCAGCGGGGACTTGCTGGGGCGAGGTGATTGTGTGGGACGCAAAGACACATGAAAAAGTCTTCTCACACAACGAGTACAAGACCGCCAATGGCGTCGATTTCTCACCCGACTCGACCCGACTCGTCACAGCGTCGGATAATCGCACGGCCACTGGGGACAACGTTCGCGTCTACGACAGTAACGATGGTCGCTTGCTTGTGGACGTCAAAGTGAAAGTAACCCCGTTCTATAATACCGGACTCCTTTGGTCAGGCGATCGGCTCTTCGTCGTATCCAACAATAAAGTCAAGCAAGTTGAAATATCCGCCGGACAGACAGTCTCAGAGTGGTCGGTTCCTGCTAGCAGCGACTTCTCATGCATTGCCCTGCCACACCACAAAGAATTTATTTCCTACTCTACAAACCGTACCGTCACATTTTGGGACACTCTGGCACATACCCAGCTTGGTTTCATCCAATGCGCTCGAGACATACGTTCAATCGCACTTTCACCAGATGGCCGGTTCCTCGCAATAGGCGGAGAGGATGTGAAAATCACTATACATGATCTCCGAGATCTCCTACCTTCATCCTATTTTATTGTGAGTGTCGCATTTTGTGAAACCAAGTAGCATATTGTACCTGTTTTACTGCCAACTGACCTTGGGTCATCGTCAGACACGTGTGCTAACCACTTGGTCCCTCAGGGGCCATTCATTGACATCAGCGACACCGTCCTTGATTCCTGGAAGCAGGACAGGCTCGAAAGCATGGAAACGTCATTAACAGAAACGTTGACAAATTCTGCTCGTCCGAGCTATCACACACTCGCTGGTCGTGCCCTTGTGCGAGCCCATCTGCAACATTGGAGCAAAGCGATTGATGATGCCGAAATGGTCGGTCTTCGTTTGCCCCCCTCTCTCTTCCAGACATGCTTACGCTATGTTATTTCCAGTCTATCAATATTCAGCCATTAGTCATTGGCTACATCGCAAAGAGCGTTGTACTCATCGGTGGAGGAAAAAAGCAGGAGGGTTGTCGAATGTACGACCTCGCATTCAGACACTATGATACGACTCAGGTTGATTTTCTCCTATTGATCAAGGTATATTTTCCTCATACAATGAGATTTGATCAGGTCTCAGCTGCGCACTTGCTTAGGCTGTTGTCTTGGCTATTGCTGGAGAATACAGTGATGCGATATCGCGTGTTGGCGACCTTGTCGCCAGTAGCGCGCTACCGAACTCAATATTCTCTTTGATTCAGGCATGTACATAACGTACGGTCGAACGAGTAGCACTACTCACATTTTAAGCAGGCATATATATATTTTCTCCTTGGAAATTCACTCATGGAGAGCAGTGACTACGAGGATGCGGTACAATCATTCGAACGTGCACGTGATCAGACGCAATGCTACGTGGGACCTCGTCTCCTCACTATCTCATTCGTAAGCTTCCTACTGTATCATGTGGATTACAATCACTGTTTTTGTTAGATCTCCGGCTGGAAGTTTGACCATCTCGGTATCTCGATTCGACAACGTCTGTGTGAAGCGCTATATGCAGCAGGTCGAGCGAAGGAGAGAGCTGAGTCTCTTCTCCAACTGGTGGATACCTTTGGTACAGAGGTCTATGCGAGCACACTCATCACCAAGTGGGTTTCTGGTAGGCTTGTGTTTCATTATTTTGGTTGTATTGCAATCAAAGATTCTTCGCAGATTTTACCCAACGATGTCTCACTACCACTCCTGGAGGCGTCAGTGATACAGTCCAGATATTTGATTCAACTTTCAATTCGACAACCCTTATGTTACTCTTGAGAGAGTGGGCAAGGTCAACACTGGCAAGTTCCGATTGGAAAAATGCATTGATCACTGCTGTTGGTGTAGGTACCTTCTTTTGTTTTGGTATTTCTCGCGGGTCTGAGATTCGCTGTCTGGAGTTTATACTTCCACGGTTCACAATTTACCGAGCTGTGTGCGAACAGCTCGAGGGTGTCGACCACATTATTGATGCGATTGAGTGTTTGCAACAAATGATGGACGAGTTGGCCAGCGGACCAAACACGGGTGGTGAGCAAGCGATGTGGATTTTAGGTCAGTCATCATGTTTGCAACACGGACGACACTTGCATGATCGCTCTCTCCCAGATTTCACATCCCGTTGCCGTAGAAAACTAGAGGGCCTTGGAGATTTTGCAATCGGTGCACGGCAATATGATGAAGCTATCTCCCAGTATTCGGCTCCATTATCCCTAAATCCTACTGTGCCGCAAGCTCTGTTTGCTAAGCGAAGTAAGGTGCATGCGCTCAAGGGCTCGTGGAGGGACGCACTAAACGACGCAAACGAGGTATGGCATTTTTGTTGTAATCTAGTATACCTTGTTAGTTGAGATTACTAGGTCATCATGCTTGATCCATCATCCCCGTCTGGCTACGAGAGGAGGTATGTGGCGTTACGTGGGGCAGGGCATCATAAAGATGCATCAGATGCATTCGAGACAATGCTCTTGAAGATGACGCAATCACTTGAGCCCGAGATCCGGGGTAAGCACGATAGATTTATTTTCATGTTTAAATACTCATGTTGCGCGATAGAACGCTGTTTCCAGTACACCAAGACGAGAAGGGCCATACGCAAGGCCATTCAAGCTGCTATTCGTGAATCGCCACGAGTACTCATCAACACCACTTCTGGTCGTCTCTGCAACCAGTCCGAGCAGGCTGCTGCATTCGAATCGCTACCTGTCTTCATGGAACTGATTTCGTCCATGACCACGAACATTGACCACGCTCGTATTGAACGAGAAGTGACAGAGTACTATCGCTATGCCATGTTTTCTCACAAATGGGAGGACGATGAACCTCTGTTCGAAAAGGTGATACGAATAGTGGTGTACGATCTCGAGGAGTCACCCACTCATGACAAGCTGCAAATGTTTTGTAAGATCGTACGGGATGCTGGGTTGCACTGGGCATGGAGTGATACGTGCTGCATCAATAAAGCCGACCATTTCGTACTCCAGGAAGCACTGGTTGCCATGTTCAAGTGGTACGAGGGTTCGGCGGTGACAATAGTTTTTCTTCGTGGTGTTCGCTCTCCATCTCGGCGTGGCGCTCTAGTGAAGAGCATTTGGAACACTCGTGCCTGGACATTCCAGGAGTATCATGCGTCGAAGGTGGTCCGGTTCTATACCGAGGACTGGAAGCCGTACATGGACCTCGACATTCCCAATCACAAGGAGTCGACCGAGATCATCTCAGAAATGGAAGAGGCAACACGTGTCTCGGCACAGACATTGATGGCACTACGACCAGGTATAGAGGATATTAGGGAGAAGCTGAGTCTAGCTTCGAGACGCGAGACAACGCTCATCGAGGATGCGGCGTACTCGCTACTCGGGATATTCTCGATCTCGATGCCGATCGTATATGGCGAGGGAGACAAGGCACTCGGGCGGTTGTTGTCGCAGCTGCTGACGGGTTCTGGAGACACGAGCATTCTTGCGTGGACAGGGAGACCCGGTGGCTTCAACAGCTGTCTTCCTGCCGATATCACCGTGTTCAACGAGCTACCAACATCGTATATTCCACCGGTCATAGAGAATACAGAAATGGAGATGATCACTACTGGATTGCGCGTCTCTTTGGTTAATTCTGCCCTGGTCATGAAGCTATACGACCGCCTCCACGGCCTCCCTTTACCGATGTTCATAGGACGACGAATGAAGCTTCCGTGCATCATGTTTAAACTCGGGCCAGTATCGTCTTTTCGGAGCAAGCCAGAACGCGTTTTCCGTGCACAAACCACTGCGCTTGGGATTGTGGGGATCAGAGCCAAAGAGGATCTCTCTCGCTATGATTCTCTTTTTCTTGTTCACCCCTGGATTGACTTTCTTCTCGACCGACAGCCTGTCAAGCATTTCGCAGAGATGATTTCCGAGGAGGGCACAGACGACGAGTCTTCTTCGACAGATGAGTCCAGTGACACGTCGGGCGCATCCATGCTCCTGCAGCCTCCAGCTACTTGGTTCGCCACTCGGTTCGGACTACCATTCGGTGGACGTCCCGCAGCGTCTGTAGCGTCTCTTCCGCCCCCTTCGTTTATATCGCAGGTTGATAAGCAGATGCAGGCCCTCCGATTCGTCGCGCGTCTGAGACAGCCGTTCGGCGCACTGCTATTCACACCGACACGGCAGAATGTGGCAGAATGTAGACGGGTGGCCTCGGAGAGCGTGATCACCGTCCAGGTACGGGAAGACGCGCCACTGGGCGTGCTGATTGACAGCGCGCAAATGCTAGACGTGCTTTGATACTAGATTGTCACATGCATGACACGCTTGATATGACTTTGCCTGCATTTTCTTCTTCGCTTCGTACATACCTCTTGATGCATCACCATTTCCCCACGTTGGCATGCGGCATTATTAGTAATCCACTGGTATTGTGCCTCGTCCCTCCACGTTGCAGAAGCCGAGTACCGGATCTGTGGACGACTTACTTGACCCGCCTTCTCATTCCCTTTCTTCGCTTCCACATTATGAGCTCATTTCGCTACAAGTTACTTGTTCGTACCTTTTTTTGCCTTACCACGCTTTTAAGTGCGTTCACTCCAAGTCAGATACTTGCTGCTATGCTCTGTCCTTACCGAAACCATTCGCCGAGATGTGATACAGTAACAGGTTTCCGGGCAGTGCAAGCCCAAGCTGTGCTTATCCTTTACGGTAGCAAAGAACATCCAACAACCACCCCAAACAACTATAAACGACCTCCTCACTCCACTTTGCCTGCCGACCCCATCAGCTCACGCAACAGCGCCACATCCATCTTCGGCTCAAATGCCAGACTGAACGGCTTCTGGTGCGACACGATCCCGGGTACGAACGCCGTGTCGTCGATCGGGCGCTTGGGATCTTCGGCGATGTTGAACGCCCAAAAGATGGTCGCCGCAGCGATATAAAGTGACCTGTGACACCGTGGACCACGGCGATATCGATGAATACATGAGTCATGCGTGTTAGTCATAAGCCCGACCGATAGGCCATCACCGCCTCGTCCGGTGGTCCGACCCCAGCGCACGAAATGACATGCACGTGCACAGGCGCGGATCGCAGCGTCGACATGGAAACAGGGCGACGTTGAGGATTTTACACTTACCGGGTGGCGAGGTTCGATCCGACGCACGTTCGGCGCCCGAATCCAAACGAGTACGCTTTGAGCTCATTGTTGATATTTCCGTCTGGTCCTATCCACCGCTTTGGAAGGAACTTTTCAGGATTTGGGAATACGTCTGGGTCGCGTGCGATGCACCTGTGCAGGGGGATGCAGCGTAAGCCCACTGGTCACAGGAGAGTGTCGTTTCTGAAATTTGGCTTACCAGTGGTTTCCGAACACGATTGCCCCTGCAGGAATACAGTAACCGTTCTACGACCCTATTCTCAGTGCCATGCCGTCACCACATCAAGGGACTTCTTACCCAATAGACATCTTTGGAAGCTCGGCGGGGTGCACCTAGGATGATATCAAGTATGCTTGAACTCCATATACACGAGCGAGGGAGACGATAGCAACTGACCAAACGGGTTGACTGGTCTCCAGCGCAGCGCCTCGAGGATGAACGCCTGAAGCTGAGTCAATGCTGCCCAATCCGCAAATGTCGGTGCTGTTCTGATACGTCACATCCTCTATCACCAAGACACGACTACTGTGCAAACTTACGTGCGTCCCGACCAACGACCACATCTAGCTGGGCATGGACGACTGCTTGTGCTTCGGGGAAGCGCGCAGCAGCCATCATGATGGTGCAGATTGCCACTTGCGTCTGCAACAAGAGCCCCATGATGTGAGAAAAGAATACGTTGGCCAAGGGGTATGTCACACATACGGTATCGAAAGCGGCTCCGACGAGCGAGCCCAAGAAGTAGGCCGTTTCCGGTTCCGTAAAGTTTCCATCTGTCACTGTTTTGGTGATGATTTCCTTGGCCACTGAATGTGGCCCGCTCTCTGACAACTACAAGGCTCATGCCATCAGTCTGGCGTCCAGCATCCTCGATTAACGTTGCACGACTGACCATTTGTGATTTATACCGAGACATGTATGACATCAACATTTCGTACTCTTCTTCGCCCCATTTCTTCAGCTGTCGCCCATACCATGGTAAATATTGCAAAATTGGGAAATGGTCCACTTTGTAGGCACCAGGCAAGAGAGCACCTTGGACGATCGGAACCATGCGTTTCAGATGGAGTAAATAGGGATCTTGCGTTAGCGAAACGGGCTTAGTTTTGCCATACACCACGCGGAGGGTGACAGAGCCTGAGAAACTGAAACGAAACTTGCAGTAAGCAACCTACCCCCCACTCATTCTCCCGCGGAGATACCACGCACCGTTTTACATGTAGTTGATGTGACTCCGGGTCATCCAAGAGATCGATCACGATATTTCTTGCAAATGCCGTCTGGTCTAGATCGTACGCCAGCGTTGCCTTTGGCTGAAAATGGGCATATGCTGCCCTACAAGGTAAGAGCGGGATAAAGAAGATGAGCCAAAAAAAAAGCAAATGGAGCGGGGCTGGGACTCACTTTCGGAATCGGCGGAGTCTGTCGCCTGTGCTTAGCAGCATGAATCGCATCCCCCGACCAAGAATTTCGCTTCCCGCTATCGAATGTGGTCTGTCTGCAAAGGATGCCCCTTGTTTTTCCATCAACTCCGTCGCTTCCTGGGATGGAGTAGAAATACATGTCGTCAGGGAGTGCCAACTCTCGCAAAACATTCAGACTCTTACACGGTGACGGCCAACGATGACGAGGACGTCGTGTCCTTGTTTGAGAGAGATGACCGGACCATATTCTTCAATCCATGCTTGAATCTGTCGTGGTGGGCTGTCGTGGTGACACGCGAGGTTAGTTGTGCATCTGTGACCCGCTTTGAGCTGGACGTACTAGCGGGCATGTGGTGAACCAGGTGGTCCAGGAGGGAGTAGGGCGTGTTTTCGTCGCTGGCGATGTCGGTCAATGGCGTACACCACAGAAGTGATCACGAGGACGAGCGAGAGGGAGTGGAGGAGGGTCGGGGTCGGCATTGCGCTCGTTGTAGAGAAGGCATCGAGTCGGTATTTAAGTAAGAGGATCTTGATGGGAGGTGACTAAGCCGCGCTCCCAGTGATGGCATCACTGCCAGTGTCCATGCTCGACCACACAATCAGCGCTGAACATCACAGCCCACCCACATCGCGTGGCTTGGGCCTTTCAATTATGGTCTTTGGGCGCAATAAAACCCGGAATCTCTGCCTGATTTGACTTGAGCCGCTCGTACAATACCCTGGAGTCGTTCTAATCCCTTGAACCGGGTCTGGTCGAATATCATGGGGAATATCATGAGTTTACGAGGTAGAGTACTTGTCTTTTTCTGTCAGCGCTTGGAATAGTAAACGAATGTGCCTGTTAGTTGAATATTTGCATTCACGGGCAGACTCCCTTGCTACCAGGTTTGAGCATGGCGATGGAACGGAATATATCAACGAGGCAATCAAGGTCGATCGTGAAGCACTGGAGCTTTGCCCACCTGGTCACTCCAAGCGGTCTGTCTGTTTAAGTCGGCTTGCATCTCATCTCTTCACTCGGTATGACCAGCTTGGAGGATTGGAGGGCCTGAATGAGGCCATTGTCCTCGACAGAGATGCACTGGCACTCCGCCCACCGGGTCACCCTCATCGGTCAATATCCTTGAGCAACCTTGCAGTTCATCTCTCCACTCGGTACGACCAGTTCGGAGGATTGGATGACCTGAATGAGGCCATTGTCCTTGACAGAGATGCACTGGCACTCCGCCCACCGGGTCACACTGATCGATCAGCATCCTTGATCAACCTTGCAGTTCATCTCTCCACTCGGTACAGCCAGGTGGGAGGGCTGGAGGGCAGGTC
>JBBPKD010000499.1:0-18769 GCA_038089075.1 Singerocomus inundabilis
ATGATTCGTGGCGGCCACGTTGATATTACCATACTTGGGGTATGAGCGCTTGAGCCTGCGTCTTGTTCGAGAGAATGTATCCTGATGTCTTAGTAGGCCATGCAAGTGTCTAGCTGTGGTGACGTTGCAAATTTCATGATTCCGGGAAAACTCGTGAGAGGTGAGTGGCATGTCTTGGAACGCTATTTGCCACGGGAGTGCTTAGGATGTGGAAGGTATCGGGGGTGCCATGGACCTCGTATCGAACCCGGACAAGACCAAGGTTTTCGTAGCTATGGAACACTGCCAAGGACGGCAGCCCAAAGATCCTGAAAGAATGCACACTACCTCTTACGGGCGCTCGTGCTGTCAGTCAAATTATCACAGAGCTTGCAGTTTTCGACGTGGATAGACATCATGGCGAGCTTCACCTCATGGAACTTGCGCCGTTTGTGACCATTGATGAGATCAGTGCCAAGACGGGCTGCGACTTTATGGCCTCTCAAGGCCTGAGGCAGATGGTAATATAGGAGGGTCGTGGTCGCAGGCATGTTTCTCCAAGCACGTCTTGGAATAGACATTCCTCCACGCACCTCGAGAACATTATTGTAGCATTCCACATTGTTGATGCGCACGTTTGTTTGCCCTTTGCCGTACCCACACGTATATACATATGGGATGTCGTTTTGTGGAGCGTGAAAATTAATCGTCAAGAGACCTAGCAACAGCAACAGGGCTATTACATCTCGAGGGTCACGGCAACTTAGTCACTGAGATTCTGCTGCTTTGGCTCGGTTTGTGGCAAAGCACCCAGCTCGACAACCCTCCCACTCTGGATCCGAGGGTCTTTCTCTCTCGTCGACAACGATGAACTGGTTTGTCAACTTGTTCGCCAGCGGGACCAAGCAGTCTCTGCGAAGGGGCCAGGCAATGTCGAGCACCCACGAAGCCTTCTCCCTCCCAACTACATCTCCTACGTCGCTTCCACACTCGGATGCATTCAGTTCAGATACCCTCCAGCCCTCAGAACCCCTCAGTCCAGCGTATACCTACCCACCACAGTCTCCCATTAGTCCACATGGTTATGTGCAGACCTCGTAAGCGACCCCATTCCACCTCTTTCTTGTATCTCGTCTCTGAGTGCATGCACACCACCAGCTCGCGGTCGCGACCAACTTCTTTGCTTCCTTTACACAATATACCTTTCACCGACGCAATGACACCACCACCGCCATACCCGCCATTAGCCAATACTTGGAATCGGATAAAAGCCTGGCTGGCCCGTGAATACCCAGAGCTAGGGGACACTTTCAATTATGGGATTCTTCCTCAAGATTTGGCGCAGATAGAGATGCAATTTGGTTTCACCCTTCCACAAGCAGTTCGAGAGTCGTATGTGGTCGTCGACGGCCAGGAGGCCGAGTCTTCTGCAGGATGTTCCGATGGCCTCTTTTTTGGACTATCGCTCCTGCCTCTCGAGGACGTTTTAGAAGAGTGGAGGTTCTGGAGAGAGGTTGACGATGATCCGGCGACCGGTTCTAATCCGCGTCTCCGTGAACTCATGCAGTCGATACCAGACGGCTGGATACGCAAAGAGTACTCTCAAAGAGGCTGGATACCCCTCGTAGTCGACAAGACTGGCAACTACATCGGCGTGGATCTTAATCCGGGAGAAGGCGGAAATGTTGGACAGGTGATTGTCTTTGGTAGAGACTTTGATACCAAAGTCGTCCTTTGGCGTGGCGACGGTCCCGGAGGTTGGGCAAGATGGCTCTCGAACTTTGCGGATGAACTGGAGAGTGGGGAGGGTTTTGAACTCGGACAAGGAAATAGTGAAGGAGACGGGAGTGAAGATGAACTCGGATATGAGACCTACTTCTATGATGGGAACGGGCGAGGGCAAGGGGATGGCGGTGGTGAAGGAGGTCCAGGTGGCTTACGGATGTCCGGAATTTACAGAGGCTGGAGTCCAATGGAAGCATGGGCGGACAAAAGCGTTAAGAAGTGGTACGAAGCAGGTCTCCTACAGTCCATCTCATCACCTACAGAAAAGGGCAAGGTAATGGTCAAGATTCTGCGAAATAAACTGTTTTGGCTGACTTTGCGGAAACTCCTAGGTTTCTGACAACCACGGGCTAGGTGTCCTGAACATCGACGAGTCCGCAGCTGTGGTACCCATACCAGTCATTCGGAAACAACTCAGCGCTGAACCACTCACGCTGACTGACATGACGCACGTTGACACCCGTGATGTCCCTGCCATCTCGGTCACCAAACCACCAGCACCCAAACCCGTCAACTTACCAAGTGCGCATGATGTTGTACCGCTCCCCTCCCCACCAGACTCGAATCGCTCCTCAGTCGACATCGATCTCGAGGCTGGCCGTGGCGTGCGACAACCGATCAATGATGACGCCATTCCAAGTAAACCGTCCGTTCGAAAAGTAGTCGTCCCCGAGATAGCGCCCCATGATAACATATCGCCTGTCGAACCTTCTCCGCCAAGTGGGGAGGACACCGACTTACTTGCCAATGCCTCTCCGACAGTTGTCATTTCCCCATCTTCGTCCATCGAACCGGCGGTAGCACTAATGTCTGAGGCAGTAATCAGTGTCGCAGAGTCGAGCATATCGTTGTCATTCCCAGAAGAGGACGTCCCTGCAGAGACTACCATTCGGTTGGTCGGTAGTGGTTCGTCATCTGGCGTGAACTCTACGCCCGTGGACGATGCAGGCGAGGCCATTGTCCCTGATGTTCCTGTTGCTATCACCACGGAGTCCAGTGAGCCTGTCCCAAAGAAAGAACAGGCCCATAGCAATGCCAAGTCATCGAGCCTTTCATCCTTCAAGAGACTTAGTGCTCACTTTGCAAGCGGACGACGGAAAAAAGACTCTGTTAGTAGTAATAGTGTCAAGGAGGCACTATAACATTTCTTCATTTTCATTGCACACTCCACGTATTTGGTTGAATTCGACATACTTGTACACGATGTGTCTTCCCGCACGCTAGTATCCGTGCACTGAGGTTCAACACATTGTCCTTTGGCCGGACATTCTACCTTTTTTGCCGACTTTTTTTCTTAAATCATTATATCCATCCCATTCCTGAGACGATTGTTTACGCAGTCATTGCATCCCTCTCCGTTCCCTTTGCTTTCATTTCCGCTATACCCATTCGCGTAACTGCATAAGTACACCATGCTTTGGGATCTCACTAATGTATGTTCAAGCGGCCAAGAGAGAGTTACTTGGAGAATTTACACATCTTTTCTCCTCTATCGGACAGACTGGCTGATCGATCAGCTGCACGTAGAAAGGGTTATAGCTGATATTTGGTATGGGGTAATCTATCCGCCGCGGCCATGGTGGCCAACTCTCTATGATGCGTTTGCTCAGTATCTTATTTATTTCCTTTAGTTATGAGATCGATTCTTTGTGTATATCGTGTTTTTGAGAGACATCCAAGGTTTCGAGGAGAATGTCAATGCCAATGCCACCAACAATACATACATCCATGAGCATTAATGCAAATCTTGTTCGGATACAAGAATGTTTCTCGGTGTCTGGAAAGGCATACAATGACATCATCCTTCGGTACGGTTCACCCCATTGGTATGCATTAGTTACGGACTAACAGTTCTTTGGGTTGACACGTGCAGCTAGATATTCAGCCATGTACTCAAAGTCTCGTAGACAGTGGATCGAACTCGGTTCCTGTTTGAAAATGAGTCCTGTTTATGACATCCGACGTTAGCATACCGGGCACTCGGTAAACGATGTCCTCTCACTAGGAATATGCTGAGTCGTCATTAGGGCTGGTTTTGGTGGTCGTTTACGGCAATTCTGCCCACGAACTCCAGTGGTGGTGAATGGTGCGCGTGAATTCGTTGCGTTTGTGCGAGGGCTGGCGATCACTGACGATCAGATTTACGGTGTAGATACACGTGCATTGTGGACAATGAATCGACCATGCTCTCGCGTCTGAGGGAAATATTTCAACCTTTAATCCATCGATCTACTATTGTAGCCTCGGATGGCAGTCTGGCGGATGGCAAAAGTGAACTGACCAGGTCCGCTACCTCAACCCCCATCTTGCGTCGTCATCGTATATTTATCTAGCAGGAGATCCCGGAGTGCTCCTTGCATCTAAGCTGGCCGTAAATCTTGACCGCATGGTTCCCAGCGTTCATGGACGATGGAATACACTTTTGACGCTGGCGACGTCTCCTGTTCTCGGGGATAACTTTATGTATGATTAGTCTCTGATCTGAGGCTACCATGAAACATTGGGGAACGTACAACTTTTAATTCTCGCTTTCTCCCCACTATTTCTGGCCTACATGGATCTTGGCTTTGAAACTGGTCGGTAGTCTCAACGTCCACTTTTGACCCGAAGACGACATAACAGGGTCCTGGCTTCTCGTCTTCTCGGTTCCGTAATTCTCGAATCAGCGACACTTGAGAGGAAATGAATGTCTTCCGACGACTGTTCTAACTTTTGACGCTATTTTCCGTTGAAAACCAGCAGAATTGACCAGGCTCGTTGCATAAAACATTGTAATATGCCTAAAATAGGCCATTCCGGTCGGATCCATTTTATGATCACGGCGGGAACCCTCCCTCCATGGTGGCCAACCATGCAAAGTTAAGTTCAATGACTCACTCCCCTCCAGGATTCCGTTGCGTTTCCTGCCTCCCGCACTCCAGCGAGAGTCCCAAACTTGTTTTCCGGGACGACCTTCCGAACATTTGTTTTTCGGCGCCCTTCCTGGCAGCACTAAACACACGCCGGCCTGCCCTCGTAATTTTTTCTTTGACGTGGTTCGTCTAGCGGCGTCTTGATTGTCGCTTGGTCCCCTACCGCTACCGCTCTCCTGGCAATGTCTGCTTGCCTGTTCTTGATGACTGGTGTGCTTTGTCAAACGGCTGGTTTCAATGTCATTTGCCCCGCCGCCGCCGCTGCCGCCCTTCTGGCACCGATGGAGATGTCTGCTGGAAGACTTTTGGTGACTATCTCAACTCTTTTCGTCACCGCTTTGGACTGGTTGCCTGGCGTCCATATTCCAAGTGGACCTGGAGGTTGATCTCAGAGGTGCGACTATCGCCGTGCAAGACATTCACGTCCAACTGAGGTCAGCGTCTTTGCGCAGTGGTAAAATTGTTTTGGCTACCGTTTTTTCAGTCCGGGTTAAGCAAGCTCGAGAGCGTACTACGGTATCGAACCAGTCAAGGTAAAGTGAATGTGGCTTCAGCAGTGTAAATCTCGGTAACATTACCTTTAGTTAGACATGCAAATCAGGGGTGTTGTCAGTGATAGCGAGGTTGATGACCTCTGGAGCGCACTCCAGGACCAATTGGCTTCCAACATTCCCACTCATTCATTGGAGTCTGACAGTCGAACCCGCTCTCCAGGCTTGCTTCCATGGCCGTGCACCCCTCCGCCCTCCATTGTAACACGTTGGGCCTCCGCCTTCCAACAACCTTCACTTAAGGTATATAAAGTTCCTGTCAAGGTTGGAGCTTCTGTTCCATACTTCTTTCCATCGTTTAAGCACTTGCTTAAGAATGTCTACCCTGTACAGAAGCGAACTTTGTCACGCTTTGGGCCCGGATGTTGGTCCTACTGTAACTACCGTATCAGTTTCTGTATGTCTCTCTAGACCTCCCCTCTTTCTATGTTAAGGTTCTGAAGCATTTCACAGAATCATATGCACATTCCCCCTCCACCATCATGCTCGGGTGTTTGCGGATGGCAAGGCGAGAGTACTCCAGGGATCTGTGGTGCCTTGATTTTGTGCCAAGACGTTCCAGAGCACTTCAGACAATTCCATGGTATCAAGGGTATGCGCGAGGACTTACCGGTCAAATGTCATTGGGAGAATTGCTCTATGACAGGTGCACGCAAGAACTTCGTGCGCCACATTCGTGAGTGCCACCTTGGGCATCACAGAGAGAGTCATCATCTGTGATATACCATCAGGTAAATTTACACTGATATACCCGATATTGAACCACTCAAACTTTCATTGTAGCCATAAACTCGTTAGACAGTGTCGTATCTTCGTGTGTTGATAGTGACGGTTGTTCTCTTTCGAGGAACTGGCATGATTACAATGTTACTACACAGACACTATGATGTTTGGATACGTCGTCTGATGGAAACTTGAAGAGACTCTTAGAAAGAGCGCCGGCAAGACTAACTGTTTATTCTCAAACTGCTGGCATTCGCGCAACTACTAATACAGGTACATACACTTGTTAAACGACGAAATTGTCATCACGTCGTCATCATTCGGCAATGTTCGATATTTCTGGTCCTAAGCTGGTTGGGTCATCGGTCAACTTGCTCAATGTCAGTATTCACGGATTGTCTCTCGTACATTACTTATGGAAAGTGAATACTTAAATCTGGAAGCCATCAGCACCAAAACCTGTCAACTCGCCGAGTGTGCATGATATTGTACCGTTCCCCTCCCCGTCGGACTCGAATCGTACGTCGATCCCCTATCGGTCAATGATGACGTCATTCCAAGCCGAAAACTAGTCGTCTCCGAGGTAGCACCCTATGGTGATGATATATCTCCTGTCGAACCATCTGTCAAGCGGGGAGGACACCGACTCACTTACTGATAGGCTTCTCCGACAATCGTCATTTCCCCATCAAACCGGTGGTAGCGCTAATGTCTGAAGCAGCAGTCATTATCATAGAGTCGAACACATCATTGTCATTCCCAGAAGAGGACGTCTCTGCAGACACCACCATTCGGTTGGTTGGTGGTGGTTCGTCATCTGGCGTGGACTCTACACTCGTCAATGATGCAGACGGGGCCATTATTTCCGACGTTACTGCTGCTATATCACCACAAAGTCCAGTGAGCCCGTCCCAAAGAAAGAACAGGCCCACAGCAATTCCAAGTGTTCGAGTCTTTCATCCTTCAAGAGACTTAATGCCCACTTTGCAAGCGGACGACGGAAAAAGGGCTCTGCCAGTAGCAATAGTGTTGAAGAGGCATTATAATATACATTTCTTCGATCTCACTCTTTACATATTTGATTGAGTTCGACATACTCGTACACAATGAGTCTCTTCATGTACGCTAGTCTCGTGCACCGAGGTGTATTTCTGAGTGGTCGAGAGGGAATTACTTGGAGAATTTCAACACGTTTTTCCTCCTCTACTGTCAGACAGACTGGTTAGTCGGTCAGCAGCTCGCAGCCTGGAGGACTATAGCTACTAGGTAGTTGGCTTACAATAAGCCAATCCGACCATGTCAAGTGAGGGATTAGCACGCGTCCCGGGCCTCAACTTCTCCAGTGCCCACCCTGCGCAGCATGATCCTGCCGACTCACTTCCAGCTTGTAATAAGGCATCTGTGCACCAAACCACTTGTTCAGGCTCATCAGGTATTCCAGAAGGAATCACTTACTCTCCTCGGTGGTTCGCTCCATCTTACTCATTGACTTTAGTTCAGAGATTGGCATATCACGTCTTTGAGTGACAAAACTTGTAGTAGTCCTCGAGTCCTTCGTGTGCGACTTGTCGCATCTGCAAGCGTGGGGTGCACCGTCGAGAGACACAAGTTCGCATGTTTGACTTATTTGACTCCGCTCTTGGTCATGTTACCTCCATTACCTCATTGAACCATCCCAGCAGGCTGCCTCCAGTCAGAACAAATGAATCCATCCACTTTATTTTCTGAAACACAAATTGGAGCGGCGGCAAGAATACCCGAGGACGATGCCAACGAAAATGTTACATCCACAGGCAAGCAGGTCTTGTTCGGATACATGAATGCTTCGCAACGTCTGGGAAGGCATACAATCATCGCCTTTCAATGTGGTCAACCTTATTGGTAGGTATTCGTCGTGGATCAGCAGCATCAGCCCTTCTTCGAGTCACGCGCAGCTAGCATGCGGTATTCAGCCATTTACCCAAGGTCTCGTAAACAGTAGACCAAGTTCGGATGAGGCGTCTGTTTGAGAATGAATGCTGTTCATAACAGACGATGCTGGCATACCTGGCACTCGGCAAACGCTGTCCTCTCACTAGGAATATGTTGAGTTGCCGCTGTTTACGGCAGTTCTGCCCACGGATTCTGGTGGTGAGTGGTGCACGTGAACGTATTGCGTTTGTACGAGGGCTAGCGATCACTAACGATCAGATCCACGGTGTAGACATACGTGGATTATGAACAATGAACCAACCATGCTCTCGGGTCTGAGGTAAACTTTCCAACTTTCAGTCCGGCGATCTGCTGCAACCTTGGGTTTCATTGGTGGACGGATGGCAAAAGCGAACCCACGAAATCCGCTACCTGAACCTTCGCATTGCGTGGCCATCGCACATCTGTCTAGCGAGAAGTTCCTCGCATCAAGGCCGGCCGCACGTCTTATCTGTGTTGTTTTCAAGTTCATGGGCGATGGAACACAATTTTGATGCTTGGAGTATCTCCTCTTCTCGAGGGCGACTTTGTATGATCGGTCCTTGATCTGGGGCCATCGTCAGTAAAGGAACGCACAATTTGTTAATTTTTGCTTTCTCCCCACCATTTCTGGCCTACATGGATCTTGGCTCTGGAACTGGTCGGTAGTCTCGACGTCCATTCTTGACCCGAAGACGACATGACGGGGTCCTGGTTTCTCATCTCTGTTCCGGAATCCTCGAATCAGCAACACTTGCGAGGAAATGGATGTATTCCGATGGCTATTCAATCTTTTGACGCTATTTGCCATTGGAATCCAGCAGAACCGATGGAGGCTCGTTGCAACTATCCTGTGGATAATCCAAAAATAGGCATATCATTGGCCTCCAATCTTTCCCTTTACAAACCTGCTCTCCAAATTGTAACCAAGGTTAAGTTCAAGTTCGGTGCCTCACTGCCCTCCAAGATCATGTCGCGTTTTCTGCTTCAAGCACTCTAGCGAGGGCCTAAAACAGGTTTTCTGGAACAGCATTTGGAATATCCCTTGGACCCTTTCCTGGCAGTAACTGATACGTCCGCTGGCCCGCCTTTGTAATTCTATCGGCTGTTTACTTCCTTTCCGTGGTGTAGTTTGTCGAGCGGCGTTCTGAACATCACTTGGCCTCCTTCCGTTCTAGCCTCCTGGCAGTAATGGAGATATTTACTGGAGGGTTCTTTTGATTTCGTCATCCTTTTCCTTACCCTGGAGTGGTTTGTCAAATGGCCTGTTCATCGCCGCTCAGGCCCCTATCGTTCCCGCCCTCCTAGAAGCAATGGAGATGTTTACTGGAGGGTTCTTGATGATTTCGTTATCCCTGGTTCGTCAAATGGCCCGTTCATTAGCGCTCAACTTCTCACCATCACCCTCCTGGCAGAAATGGGGATATCTGTCGGCCCGTTTTCGATGACTCTGATGACCTTGCCTGGAGTGGTTTGTCAATCTGCTTCACCCGGCTGTCTACTGCCGCCCTCCTGGCAGCGATGGTGATGTTTGCTAGGGGGTTCCTGATTACTCTGTCAGCTCTTTTCATCACCACCCTGGAGTGGCCTGCGGACCTGGAGGATAGCCTCTTTGGATGTGCGATTATCGCCGTGCGAGACATTTCATGTCCAATCAAGGTCGGCGTTCTTTACGCAGTAATAATTTCGTTTCGGTTGTCTTTTTTTTTTCAGTCTGGGCCAAGCACGCTCAAAAGCATACGATATCGGGTCAGCCAGGGTAAAGTGATTATAACTTCGGCGGTGTAAATCTCAGTAATATTATCCATAGTTAGACGTGCACATCAGGGATGTTATGGTGATATTGAGGTTGTTAGCCTCTGGAGCGCACTCCAGAACTAATTGGCTTCCACTCATTCATTGGAGTTTGACAGTTGAACCCGCCCTCCAGGCTTGCCTCCGTGATCATACGCCCCTCTCCCCTCCACTGTGACATGACACCCTCCGCCTTCCAATAGCCATCATCCAGGTCGTATAAAATGAGTTCGTTGAACTGGTCTAGCTCCCATCAAGATTGGAGCTTCTATCTTTCTTCCGCCATTGATATCTTTTCTTACAATGCCGTATAGGAGCCAACTATGTGATGCACTAGGCCAGAACAACGGTCTCACCACAGAGATTCCTGTATGTTTTCTAGGTTTCCTTTTGCTTTCTTCAGACTCTGAAGCAATTCACAGGACCATGCAAACATACCCGATGTACCGTCATGCTCGGGAACGATTTGCAAATGGCAGGACAAGAATACTTCTGGGATTTGCGGCACTTTGGTTCTGTGTGAAAATGTTCCCGAGCACTTCAAGACATTTCATAATGTCAAAGATATGCACGAGAGCCTATCAATTGAATGTCTATGGAAGAATTGCCCTGTGACGAGTAAACGAAAAGGGTTTGTGCGTCACATTCGCGAGCGTCATATCGGTCATCACAGAATGGGTCACCGTCCCTGATATATCATCAGGTAAATTCACACTGATGTGCCGATGATATGATTGAACCACTCAGTCTTTCATTCTAGTCATAATTCATTAAGCAGTGTCATATCCGTATTTACCGTTTGATGGACGAGAGCTGGAGGATATTCTTCCAGAGAACTGCCGAATCCCGATAGAATAGGTAATGAATCATGTGATGTTGAGGGATTACATAATCGAGCCGGAGTTTGAAATTGTGGGTCGATTAGTCGAACCAATAATTATTCATGCCGAAGCTTCCGTTGTCTCGACGCGACGCGACTGGTTCAAGTCAAAAGTTGCCCCTCAGCTACTCGACTTCACTGCAACCCCGTGTTGAGTGCGCAAGTAACAGCGATGCCCTCGTTTCTATATGCCATCTTTCATCCATTGCGCACCCTCAATTTATGGCTTGAAAATGATCCAAAGGCTAGTCTACTTGAGGTTCTTTACCTTTTGACCGTGTTTTCGGCGTTCGGCATCTGGCTGGTCTTTGATCGCTACCAAAAAGCCCACAACAGTGCGGTGCCTTTCAGACACAATGTACCTGAGGTGTGTTCTGTCGTTTTTTTTGGCCACCTGTCTAATGTTGTCCCAGCCTGCAGACCCTCAATGGGAGTCCCTGAGGATCCATAACGCGAACCTTAGATCGCATCTCACCGAACCTGACCTTCTCCCTCATCATTTTATGGGTGGCAGAGATTATATCACCTGTTATGACCCCGCGAACTCGTTACATATCAAGACAGTCATAGCAGATAATGAGCGTGAAATCCAGGCAAAGATACAGCGGGCGAAACACGCACAGGTATCATGGGCAGAAAGTACATTTGTTCAACGTCGTAGGGTGATGCGGAGTTTGCTCAAGTGGCTGGTGGAAAACCAGGAGGCTTGTGCAAGAGTCGCGTGCCGCGATACAGGAAAGACTTGTAAGCCCAGTACCCCTCGAGGTGGGATAAAGGAATGAGCTAGTTTTCCATAGTGGTTGATGCTGCCCTCGGCGAGATTCTGACGACGTGCTCGAAACTGGAATGGTTGATTAATCACGGAGAATGTGCTCTACGAACCGAGACCAGATATTCAAACTTGATGCTAAGTTACAAGAAGTCTCAAGTTATTTACGAGCCCAAGGGTGTAGTTTCTGCCATTGTATCTTGGAACTACCGTAAGTGGATTCACATGCTCTGCGGTGTATTTTTCTTATACGAGCCCGTAGCACTCCACAATGCTTGGTCGCCGATCATTGCATCCATCTTTGCTGGAAATGCTATTGTTCTCAAGTGTTCTGAACATGTCGTATGGTCCACCGACTGGTTCATTGGAGCAATACACAAAGCGCTTGAAGCTTGTGGCCACGATGCCGATATAGTTCAGGTTGGTAAATGTCACTGGTTCATCAGGCGTTCCTGAGTACATCTGTAGACGGTTTGTTGTTGGCCTGACAAAGCAGAGGCACTAACCAAGTCACCCTTGATTAAACATATCACTTTCATTGGTTCGGAAGAGATTGGACGGAAGGTATTGAGATTTGGGCGTGCCTTCCATAAATTACTTATGGGATTTTAGGTGGCCATAGCTGCAACGGAACATCTTACCCCTGTAACATTAGAATTGGGTGGCAAAGATCCGGCCATCATTCTCCCTGGTACTGACTTACAGAAGTGGGCAAGTACCTGGATGCGTGGTGTTTTGTGAGTTCAACCATCCGTGTTCTGTCAATCATGCGTTTGACGCGGTATCTCAGCCAAAATGCTGGTCAGAATTGCATCGGTATTGAGCGTTTAATCGTCCACTCTGAACAGTATGACGAACTCTACGAAATTTTGACGGAGCGGGCCAAGAAGTTGCGTGTTGGTTCCGTTTTGGCACCCTCAAGAGAGGGGTTCATTAACACGGTCGACTGCGGATGCATGCTTACGAATGATCGCTTCGACATGCTTGAGAACCTCATTTTCGAAGCTCACGAAGCAGGTGCCCAAATGGATGCTGGTGGGAAGAGGTATCTACATCCTTCTTCAGCTGGCAACGCGTACTTCACTGCAACGGTCCTTGGTGATGTCGATCCTAAGTCGAGGATTGCACAGGCTGAATGTGAGTTGATTGCCAGAGCGTATTCCCGACGCTAACGATTGGACCAGTGTTTGCACCAATTGCGCTGCTTATCCGCTATGATGATATAGAAGAAGCAATCAAGATTGCTAATGGTACTAGATATGGTCTTGGGGCCAGTGTTTTCGGACCCCACGAGGACCTGTGTTTGGAAGTTGCTCGAGAACTGGAATGTGGAATGGTCTCTATCAACGACTTCGGCGTGTTCTATGTAAGCCCGAATCTGATTGCTAATCGATGTATCTGATGGTATCCACAGTTGAAGTAGGTCGACGAGCCGTCATATCATGCTAATATTCATACGAGCTTCGCCTTACAGTCAGGATCTTCCGTTTGGGGGAACGAAAGCAAGTGGTTATGGGCGCTTCGGTGAGTCGATGCAATCTGTGGGTGACGCAGTATTTCTGACTCTCTTGGACAGGTGGTCCTGAGGGTCTTCGCGCTCTGACAAATCCAAAGGCAATTGTTACGGACAGATGGCCTTCCCTTATTCAGACATCCATTCCCAAGGTTCTTGACTATCCCATTCGCTCTTTAGTACGCAGCTGGTTAGCAACTTTTGTTTCCTATTGGAGCTTATCTGATGCGAATTGGTCGGTTCAGGGATTTTGTAAGCGGGCTTGTTATCCTTCTCTATGCCGATAGCTACCGTACGCGGTTCCACGGCCTGATGCAAATTTCGCAAGCCTCGCGTAGATAATTGGGGCCTTTTTCGGGAAGGAGTTGCAAGTTGAAATGAGGGCACAAAGATGGGGGACGAGGCTATCATACCACATGTTTTTATTTGTTCTCTATGCTATGGATTCACCTCCAAAAAAGCGTCGTTGGGAGTGGACACAGATGGGAATATGAATCACGTGCATAACATGCATCACGTGATATGCGGTGTATTTGGTTAGTCCCAGAGTCTAAGCGATGGTACCGAACTCATGACGAACAACCGACCATAGCATGCTTTCACCCACCTCGACCTGAACATCTGTTGTATGTTTTATTCACGAATGGCACGACAAACTACAAGCTTGTTCTCGTCGACCACCATCGCTTGTCAACGAATACGGACATTGGCAGATACTTCCTTGCGGTTCTTCGGCATGTGCGTCCCAGCTCAGCCTTGCACACTTTGGTTTCCTGACAGACGTACAGACATTGTGCAACCCACCAAATTCGTCTTATTATCGTGTCCGCGGTCGTCATTACATCTCTATCATACCCTGCGCTGGCAATCTATTCGTCTACCCCATCGTATTCACGTCTTGCATCCACTTCAAATGTCGTCGACTCATTTCTTGCCGACTATGTCGCTTTCGGCAGCAATGCACTCCGAGACCTTCAGAACTTCTGGCAGGGTCAACCCAACATCCAAACACTCGACGAGGAACTCATCCGCGCACGTTGTGGCTCCGACCGCACACTTCGTGTGGAACGCCTTTTAGTGCACAGCAGCACCGCCGACGACGCCGGTGCTTTAACCAGCCAAACGCTAGTGTCTGCCTTACACCTCGAACGACGGATATTAGAACAAGTCAGGTTCCAGGGGGTGCCCTGCCTCGAAGCAGGTACAAGTGGCTGTGTTGTCTTTAGTCCTCTTGCATTTTGGAATCACGATGAAGAACGTCTTCGATCAGACTTGAACATCCCAAGCACCCTCAAAAATCACGATGGCGTTTCCGTAGCTGGAATCCCTATCACACCGCAGATGGTCCTCGCAGGACGGACACCTGAGAGAAGCGTGGCGAACATTGACTCTGCGAAATTTCTTGTGCATACGTTTGTTTTTCCTGAATCCGACTGCTTGAATAAGGCCAGTCACGACAACTGGCTTGACATCTTGAAAAATCTTACTCAAGGTAATGATGCATTCACCGAAACAATCGAGCCGACACTCATCGCCCTCGAGGTCAGTTGACATCCCCTCTCATGTATGATAGGCCTTGATGTTTGTTAGTATGATCATGGACTCTCTAAGAAACAAGGTTTCTCGTCCATCCACTCGTTCGTTTATCTTGCATATGGAATATTCTTTGCATATGTCAGGAGGTCTATGAAGCGCATGAATGGAGTCCATACGAGAGTTGGCTTGACCTTTACGGCCCTCTTCGAGATTGTTGCTAGTACCATTACTAGCCTCAGTGTTTGTTCGCTGATGCGCTTCAAGGTCACCATGGTCCCCTGGTGCGTTCAAATCATTTTTTGACGTGTGTTATATCCTCATCGTAAGATAACACTAGGAGTCTACTGCCCATTGTTATCATATTTGTCGGAGCGGAGAACATGTTCAATTTGGTATTGAAATAGGTCAACGTTGAAAATTTTTTTAGCTCATCCCTCTTTTCCACAGGTCGATGCAGTCACAAAGACGTCCGTTACTCTGCCTGTTAAAGAGAGGATAGCAGAAGGTCTGAGTCGTGCCGGACTATCCAACACTCTCAAGGTCGTAGGTTACAACTGCGTACTGGGAACCATCGCGCGGTGTTCTACTGGTGCTATTAGCCAGTTCTGCACATTCGCGGTAGTAGTGCTTGTGGCCCATTGGTTCCTAGCGCACACATTTTTCTTAGCTGTACTTTCAATCGATATCCAACGGTTAGAGGCAAGTAACTTCGCCTATGTTCATGATACCAAGTCTCCTGATAGCTTTTGCAAAGTTGGACGAACTTATAAGACAAAACCCGAGCTTGACCCCGGTCACGGCTGGCGCCCAACAGGAAACTTCCCCAACACCTACTTCTTGGCAGCAGCATATTACCCATCACCTCAAAGTCGTGCTCAAGGGCCGTGCTAACAAAAACATTAGTCTCTTGCTCGTGAGCCCACTTCGCTCCCCTCCCAGATCTTCCTAGATATGAATTCTCACCTCACACCAGCTCCTCGCAACCACCGCCACGCTCTATGTACTTACCCGCCCAAGCGTGTATGATGATGCCGACTCTGGTGTTACTTTTTCACCCTCCTTCCCCGTGTTTACCAAGCAACCACTCAATCAAACTCAAGACCCATCTTGGTGGTTGTGGAAGGTCCTCAACCCCGAAGAACATTCGCTGGTGCATCTGCGAATAGAGGTTCCTACTATTGTTGCTTTTCAACCTGCTGGCACAGTCAGTCAGGGTGTTCAACAAAGCTTTCGGTCTCTAACACCAACACTGAATATTATGTTTTGGCTCCTCAAAATTCTTCCTATCCCCATGGCATTGACGCTCCTTCCTCTCTACGCGTTGTTGCTCTACTTGTTGAAGGATGCCGAGCTCTTGGAAGCTCAGCGCAACCGAGATGACGGAAAGGCAGTGTCGAGCCGGCTTGAAACCACTTTGGGCGACCACATCTTCTTCTCTACGTTGCCACGTGGTTTTGCCACTGATGTGGAACTGTTAACAACCAGCGGAAATGGACAAAGTATTGCAGCGGCAGGTCTACGGAACGAAGTGAGCTTTTGGCGCACTATGGATACAAACCCAGTAGTCATCAGGCCGTGCAACCCGTCTGTCACGGAAACGGTCTCTGCGCTTGCGCTAGACGACAGTGGTGACTTCCTCGCGTTTGGGACTGCCTCGGGGACTGTTAATGTTTGCGCTGTGTCCGGGAAGGATGTCATGCCTTGCAAGCCCTCCGTACTCTTGAACAACATCTCGGGAGTGACAGAGATCCGCTTTTTTCATCCCCATTCGACTGCTTCAAAACAAAAAACTGGGTCAAATTCTCAACTACGCGAGCCCCCCGCCATTCTTGTATGCCATGGAAACGGGACCGTCATACAATGGAAATTTGTTCCCCATCCTACCCCACATCCCATCAAACCAGTTTCGTCTTCAGCCGTTGTTCGAACCAATATCCTATCGGTGCCACCCGTTGGTGGCCTACTTGTGGCTTTCTCCCTCGACGATGGCTCTGTAGAAGTTGCAGAACTTGGTGATACACCTGAGATGCCGCGCATTCGGTATAACCTACTTGCTGGCAACCCGATTGACCGTGTTGCAAAGGTGTACGCTCGCCGAGTCAAGCTGGCGGATAATGAGCAAACCATTATTGCTGTAGCCTCGGATGCCGGTGTGGTCTCATTATGGGATGCTGCTTCTTCCGATTGCTTGTTGGTCATGGACGAACGGCACGGAACAGTAGACCAATTACGAATTTCGCTGATCCACTTGGAGACTTGTCACCTTTGTGGAGAACTTCCTGCTGATAGTTTGGTGGTCGCTCTTTCCGTTGGTTCTGCTGTCACCTTTTATCGGGCTTACTTCCCCTCCCAGTCGAGACATTGTTCTTGTCCGGGAAGAACTCCCCAAGCAAGTGCCATTCTCAGTTCAGGGCGACGCTCACGAAGCAGCAGTTCCTCATCCCAATTTCCCAGGAGACTTTCATGTACGAGCACTTCATCCGACTCGGATACCTCATCATTTCCTGTTTCTGGACACGGAATACTCCCTCGGAGAGCATCTGAGAAGGAACTGTTGCGCCGCTCATCTGAAACACTTTCTCCAGTAGATGAGTGTGAGTTGGGCTATGCGCTTGGCCCACTTGACCGCTCGTCAACTCGGACAGATGTCACGGTTGTCAATGCTGGTGAAGCGACCTGCGAGCGAGGTGGATGGGAACTCGTGGGAGATAGGATTGTGGGTATACGACGGATATCCCGTTCACAAGGCGGGAGCAAGCCAGCTTACGCGACTTCGACACTGCGTTGCACAGGATTGACGACTGCAGCACTGGATCGATGGGAGTGTTGGTCTTACGAACTCGCTACGTCTGTCCTGCGAGGCTCTGCAATGTCCTCTCTATCCGACTACCATCGTCTTTCATCCACAAACTCTTCATCGGAAGCAGTCCAGCCAGCCAATCCAGACTATCCCCGTCTACCATTCACGCGCGTTGTCGCATTCCAGGCGTCTTATTTATTGGGTGTGGCCGGTTTCGGTAATACGGTTGGGATTTTTCACTTTTCATGATGTTGCACATGTCCGGGGTGTGGTTGCGCATTTCAGATTATGACACGTTAGATCTTTGATGTATCTACTACAGTATCATTGCTGTGCTTCTCGTATCTTATTTATTGTATTTTTACTTAATCCCATTTTTTTCCTTCGTTCCCTGACTGAACGAGGAGCGGATGAAGCCATGCCAAATAGCGGTTGTAACACTCACGCAAAGGCATGGATGGTTTAACAGTACAGCTCATCACGAATATCCGCCGAGCCCGACCTTTGCCCGAGAACAGTTGTAGTGGCTTGTAACGGATCGTGAATATGTTGTGGGTCCACGTAGGGATGTTCACTATGGAACTGGGGTGCACACTGTTGAAGTATAGTATGTCAAGAGGGTCACGTCGAGACTTGGCCCATTACCTCTATCGATCTAATCATCACCAAAATTCTAAACTTGGTCACGCCGCCTCCTTTTAGGCATGGTACAAAACATTGTTTCTCGACACAAAGATGGGTCATTTCACTGGCCATTCTGCAGGACCTTGAAATAAGAGCGGGCAAGGCCTGGATGTATTTGCGAATGTGCTGACTTCAACATATGTATAAAGAAGGCTAGGCATTCCGTGAATCCTCATCGGACCATGACCAACAGCCTTTTATAATCTTCTTGCACGGTTTGAAACGTCTCTTCTAACTTCTGCAGTCGTTCCTCCTTCTCCATCTGAGCTAAGATTTCCTGAATGACAATCAGGGCCTGAGTATGTCACGCGCTACATGGCCAGTCGGTCACTCACAAAATTGAAACGGTAAAGCCGTTCTTTGACTTGCAGCCGGAACGCCTTTGCACTCTGCACATCCGTGGGTTCAAGGTGCAACATGACGAGCATCTCCACGAGCCGATGAAACTGTCGCTATAGGCAGGAATTGGTCAGAGATCCATGGAAGAGGAGGGAACGTCCTTACGCCCGCGATTTTAAGGTCTTTGCGCCACTTTTCAGACCATGCTCTGTCCACAGGTGGACCCATCTTCCCTCGGCTCTTCGAATCCCCCGAAGCACTTTTCGGTGCAGACCGTAAACGAGATCTTGTTTTTTGGACACGACCACCTCCATGGGAAGCCGTCACACTTTGAGTCCCAAAGCCTTCATTCATGAATCGTCCGTTTGCCAGAAGCATTCGAAGGTCGTTGCGGTCCCTCAAATCCTCAAATGCTTCAGCCGGGTCCTCTACAGTTAATTCGGATACGTCAGGACGTGTTAGAACGAAGTTGTAGATTGCAGTGTAGAGCTCGGCTGCGGAGGAGCATTGGTGTGCGAAAGTACTCCAGTAGGACAGCACTTACATCCATGGCC
>JBBPKD010000500.1:0-18756 GCA_038089075.1 Singerocomus inundabilis
CGCCCCCCATCCCCCCCCCCCCACTGCCCCCCATCCCCCTGCCCATGCCGCTACCCATACCCCCTCCCATTCCGCCGCCCATTCCGCCGCCCATTCCGCCGCCCATTCCACCCATTCCACCACCCATTCCACCCATCATCGGGTTCATGTTCATGCCGCCCATCATTCCGCCCGCACCGGCCATCTGGAACATTCTCGTATACAGTTGTGCCAGCGCTTGTGGGTCAAAGGGCGTGTTACCCCCTGGCGTACCGCCCATGGCGTTGGCCTGAACAGCGGGGAAATTAACACCACCGCCTGTCTGCCCGTTGAAGCCACCGCTCGCGACCACTGGGCTTCCCCCGGTACCAACTCGAGTACTTGGAAATTGTTGTGGAACACCGTCCTCCTGGAAGTGATCCCGTTGATAGCGCGGTTGTGCCAGCTTGACGTCGATCTGGAGTCGAATCGCATATATTAACAGTCGTGTCGTGTCTGGCAACGTCTCAAAGCTTACCAGTTTACCATCAATTTGTAAGTTGCCAAAACCGAGGAATGGCTGGACGTTGGTGTCCTCAAAGGAAACAAAGCCAAATCCTTTACTACGTCCCGTCTCGCGGTCGAGCATAACCGTCGAATCGATGACCTTGCCAAACTGAGAGAAGAACTCGCGCATCGATTCGGATGTCACGCTGCCCGCAAGACCACCAATGAACAGTTTTGTCGCCCGTTGATGCTCCTGCCTCGGTATTGCTCGTTTAGGGTCGATCTTTAGACCATGTAGCAAGGACGTGCATGAGCCAAACATAATTCACATAGTAAATACAGGGGTGTACGTACAATCTTGCCGTCCAGGAAGTGCTCGCGTACCATCACCGCGTTTACGCTCGCTGGATCTTCAAACGTCAAGAAGGCGAAACACCGTGACCGCCCAGCTGCATCGCGCATGATCGTACACGCGTCTACTTTACCGAATTGCGAAAAGTAGTTCCTGAGAGACTCTGGCACGGAGAGACGATGGATTTAGTACTACTGAATGGTTACAACAAGATTAATGACGGCGTAAGTACCATCGGTTGTATCCCAGTTGAGTCCGCCAATGAACATCTTGCTATAGATAGCAACCCGATTTTGACACGTGTACAAGGCCGACAAGGATAAACGCCGCAGAGGATGGAGGTATGGAAAAAGGCAAAAGTTGCTATTAGTTATCTGTAAATCACAGGAGACGTTATAATAGAGGAAAAATGGAGAGCACGCTACTGTCTCTGAGGGTTGTTTTAAGCCTAGTTTAGACTAGACTGTACGCTAGAGCTAGCCTAGTCCTAGTCGACAGACTTCCGTGTAGCTAGGCGAGACGACGATGACCGACTACACTTTTACTTGGCGACACCCAGCAATACCGACGAGCGCAGTAACAAGACAGAACTGACTTCCATAGTTAGTGCGGGAATTACAATGACTTACCCTTCATCTTTCATTTCCGAAGGCCGTACGCTGCGCTCGGGCATATGAGGGCGGTCATACGAGCCAGAGCGCGAGCCATCTGCTGAATAATCGGATGATTGCTGAAATGTGGGTATTTGTTGGGGCGTATTTTGCGCTAACGGGGCTAACTGTATTGACATTGTCTTGTAGTCGTCATTGGACTCAATAAGTTCAGACTTTATTAGCTGAGGAGCAGGAGTGGTCGCGTTCGATTCTTGCTTGACCTCAAACTTCACCACTGGAGCTGCCGGAGTTTCTGGAGGTGCCTCTGTTTTGAGTTCTTCTGTTTTAAAGTCATGTGTTTCTACAGCTGACGCAAAGTCTGCTTCGTCATTCCCATAGAGATCTACCGTAGGGACGTCAGGTATGCCAATATACACTATAAATTCAAGTTCCTACCGCCATAGAGGTCAGCATCAAGTTCAGACATGGAGAGGAGTCACCGTTGAATGTGGTGGTGAGGGTGAGAGATTGAAAAAGTGGAGCCGTGAATTAGTCATCGAGAAAACTTCGCACGGCTCTTCCCGCATCGGCCCGATGAGTCGAGTTGGCCGCCCAGCCACGGTGAACTCCGATCCAAGTTATGACTAGATGTTCCAGTCCGCCTTTTCTTGCCAACTTCTCTCCCCACCGTTGACAAGTATCAGTGCGCTGGGACGCAGACTGAGTACATTCGCTGACAATACTCATGCAAGATAAGGTGGTGATTGGGATACTAGGCAAGTAGCGACCCCCCTCCCTCTAGGAGAACTGCTGACAGTTCGTCACGATTAGCTCTTCAAGGAGCTTTTGTAGAGCACGAGACCGCTTTCCGAAAAATATCCTCTCCGATCAAGGTCTGCCCGCTCCTAGTACGCACCCCCGATGACCTCGCAAAATGCGATGGCCTGGTCATACCAGGTGGAGGCACGTGCAACGTTGTTCAGTCGACGTACTCTTCTAATATGCCGCAGAATCGACGACAATCGCCTTTCTTGCAAAGCTTGCAGGACTCCTGCAGCCACTTAGAGACTTTACCAAGATAAGGCCGATCTGGGGTACTTGCGCAGGTGCAATCCTTCTCGCAGAGACGATAGAGAATCCGAAAAGGGGTGGCCAAGAACTGTTGAACGGAATGACTCTCACCGTTGCACGCAACGGCTGGGGTTCCCAGGTTCGTCGAAATAACGTGGACTTACAGAGCTGGACAATGATCTTTGACTCAGGTGGAATCTTTCGAGGCACCATTAACTGTTGAAGGACTAAAAAACTCGAGTGATACTTTCACTGGCATTTTCATCCGTGCACCCGTACGTATATGTTACCACTTGTGTGATGATCGGTCGCACGAGACACACTTCAGGTCATCACGGCGATCAACCCATCCCCAAACCATCTACCAATACGCGTTATTGCCCGTCTGCCCCTCGGCATAGTCCCAAAGTCGGACACAACCGCGCTCCTAGATGATGAAGATGATCCACGAAGAATAGTGGCTGTTCGACAGGGAAATCATCTGCTCACAACTTTTCATCCCGAATTGACCAAAGATGGGAGATTCCACGAGTATTTCGTCCGGGCTTGTGTAATGCCACTACTTTCTCGCTGAGCCGTTTTTATTGTGCTCCCTCTCCAACGGTGTATACAAACCGTCGCAATATTAATTTCATTTCGCTTGGTTAGTTGCATGCTGGACATTTTGTCTGGTTTGTTCGGGTCCCGTAACTAATACACGCACGAACCACAATGCTGAACACCAGTCGACAGTCATCCGGTACTTCTACCTTTGTAGCAGCTCAACAAGGGCGGCGGTCTGACTGAGCCTGAGATGGCGTCTCTTCCCAGACTTTACAGCCACATTTCCTGGCATGTCCTACATCGCCACAACGTGCCCTGGCGTCCCGTCCGTTTGGCTGCCTATCGTTGTCACTTGCCGCCAGTGTGAGATTCGTTATACAGAGACTCCCACCGCTCTTTTATTCTGCGACTTTACCGTGGTCGCACTTTGAAAACGTGCTCTGGCGAAGAAGCAGCGGTAACAAAAAGCTGATCACACGATCGCTTAACACCTTCAGCGCTAATACCAAGTACCTCAGTCTCGACCCATCTGTCAGTGGTAGCCGATTAGCTGAGTCCTAGGACTGTCCTAGAACGACCGAGTAGGGAATAGCTGGATTTTCTCCTTCAACCCTATCAGGACCTTTGCGTAGGCCTCGCGACCTCCAAAAGTCTTCAAAAGTGTAACGTCACAAATTGGTTAAAAGTCGTCACGCGGTTTCCCAAACAAACGGCACCTTCCCAACCGAGAATAGCATCCACAGATTGGTCTTCCTTTGGCCGGCATGGGTATATCTACAGCAGCAGGTTATCACCAAAGCTTCTCTTCCCTCTGTCATCCTCTTTAACCTGACCCGCAGGTGCGCTAGCGAGCTCCCCTGCATCAAAAGATGGTCGCATTTGCCACGGCATTCGTGGCGTTCCTCATGGCCGCTGGCACTACAAGTGCGCGGATGATGCGCAAGGACGAAGTCAGGGTACGTCAGGCAGAAGCTGCGAAACGCTGGCAGCGCAGCCCTGGCCCTGCCTCGTATCCAGTGAACATCAAACGGAGCAGCGTGCAAAACATCACCTTCACAAATCCCAAGGCATCTGGTGAGTTTTTCTTTTTGTTGGCTGTGGTGTAGTCGTCCGTCACGATTTATGCTGCATGTGGCGCTGGCAGAGTTTTGGGTCAATGGAAGTGCCCTTCCGTTGGTCGATTTCGACGTCGGGCCCAGCTGGGCTGGCTTGCTACCCATCAGCAACCAGTCAAACGAGACACGCCAGGTATGGTTTCAGGAACATCTGGGGTGGTGCCTGCCCCACAGAATTCGCCGGATATTGACTCTAGGATGTCCAGCTCTTCTTCTGGTTCTTCCCTCCCGGTCCGGAAGGAAGCCTCGATGACATCATCTTTTGGTATGGTGGCTATCCTAATCAACAGGTGTGAACTAGATCCTGGTTTAGGACGAATGGCGGTCCTGGATGCTCTTCACTCGAGGGGCTTCTCCAAGAGAACGGGGTCAGTGTCCCCTCCCCGTTCCAATTCGATTCCAAGTCCTAACATGGCCATATAGCCCCTTTCGTGGTCCTGGGGCCAAGCAAAGCCGACGGTCAACGAATATAGCTGGACGAACCTCTCTTCTGTTCTCTGGGTCGAGCAGCCCGTCGGCACTGGCTTCTCACAAGGAACGCCAAATATTGAGAACGAGGACCAATTGGCTGAACAGCTCGTCGGATTCATGCAACAGTTCCTCGAGGTATTCTCCGAACTCAAGGGAAAGAAGCTTTGGCTTTCAGGCGAAAGTGTGAGTGTCTCGTCTCTCTCTCTCTTTTGTAATAGGATGCGCGACTCAGGGTACGTGTTCTGGCTAGTATGCTGGCATGTATGTGCCTTGTAAGTTCAACGTACGGGCGTAACCACAAACAGGACTTACTGTTTGCAGATATTGCAAACTACATCTACGAGAACCCGACTTTATTGGATCTTTCCCTTCAAGGAATTTGGATTAGTGATCGTGCGTGCTCATCGGTTTCGGACCATTCGTTTCAGAACGTGCTAAATGACATCGCCTAGCGTCGATTTCGTGGGGTGTCGTGCAAGAAGAGATCCCTGCAGTCGACTTTGTACACAAGTATCAAGGACTGTTTTCCTTCAAGTAAGATCGCTTTGGTTTTCGGCTCATGCATCATTGTTCCCACGCTCAAACTCTTACAAGCCAAACATATCTTGAATATCTGGATCAGAAGGCCGCTACCTGCAATTACACAAACTATGTCTCTACCTATGTGACATACCCACCGAAAGGGCTCCTTCCTCTCCCAGGTGGCTCGGTTAATTATGCGGACGGATGCGACCTCTGGGACGACATCTTCAACAATGCGCTGATAATCAACCCAGCGTTCGACATCTATCGTATCTGGGATACGGCAAGTTGCAAAGTGTGTATCGTTGAGCAACTGAAACTGATATTGTATGAGAACAGTACCCGATCCTGTGGGACGTCCTCGGCTTCCCGTATGGCTTTGTTGCTCTATGCTCACCCTCCCCCACGGAGAACTAACGATGACCTATAGGGGTTCCTTCCCACAACAACAGTCGCCGATTTATTTCAATCGCCCAAAGGTCAAAGAAGCGATCCATGCACCTGTCGACACACAGTGGACCGAGTGTTCCAACGTCAACGTGTTCCCGAACGGCGACATGAGCTTACCACCTGTGTTTACCGTCCTCCCGAACGTCATCGAGAAGAGCGTGCGGACCGTGATCGTGCACGGCTTGGCTGATTTCATATTGATTGCTGAAGGGTACGTCTTGCGTGAATCGGTCGTCCCCTCTTCTTCCAAGTCGTGTCGTCATCGTACTCACGCACGAGACCTTGTTTGCCACCAGGACACGCATCGCAATCCAAAAGTAAGTCTGATGGTCCGTGACCTGACACCAAGCCGTCATGGTTGGCTAACGTACCTCTCTGTTTGCTCCCTCATCCGTTCACCCACTTTACCGTTGGCCACCCGGCAGCATGACATGTACGTCCTTGAAAATGATACGATGCTGCGTGCGAGCGCTTTCCCCCATCTTTTTTTCTGACGGACACGTTTCGCTCTAGGGGATGGCCTGCAGGGGTTCCAAACCCCGATCGCTAACGACAGCTTCATCGTCGACAGCGTCGGCGCATACGGCACCGCGCACTCTGAACGTGGACTGGCCTACTTTGAAGTCGATCTCAGCGGACACATGGTCCCCCAGTTTGCACCCGTGGTAAGCGTCGTTCCCCTTGTTCCCCTCTTTGTGGTCGTGCCCAACCCCTCATTGGCGTGGCGGACCCCTTTTTTTTTTCTGAGCGCCCCGTCGTCAATGTGTCTGGTGCTATATGGGATATGGGACTGATACCATTTATTTGTGCACCGCCTTGTTGTCAACACACAGGCCGCATTCCAGATCATGCAATACCTGATGGGTTTTAGGGACACGCTATAGATAGGATTGGTCAGTCGGTCGGTCGGTTAGCTGGTATGGTTATATATAATGTACGTTGTATATGGCACATTGGCTGGCGTGCGGTGGTGGCGGCGGAACATGCGCTGGAGAGAACATGAGCGCACTGAAAGGGTCCCGAGTCGTGTGTCCATTTTTCTCTTCTGTTAAGGTTCAAGCGGCCTATCACGGAACAAGTGAGACGGCGGAATCCGTGCATGGGACCTCGTGGTGGTGTTGACGCTGCCAAGGTACGACATGATATGATATGATGTCCGCGTCCAACGGGTGAGGCGGGCGCGCGGTTGCGAGGCGATGTGTGTCACATCTGGCGAGTTTCCGCTGGCCCGGAAGATGAAGAGGAAAGCAGGCCGAGGGCGCTGTCAATGCGCATCTTCGTCGCGCGGCCGTGTGTGTGCGTAAGAAACACGCCGCAGAGGCACGTATGTGGTGTGATGCGGGCCTTGTTCGCACCCCGCACCGACGGGATGGGATCATTTTTTGTCCGGTGAGAAAGCTTGTTTGCACCAGAACGGCAAGGATCCCCCCGTCTTTTGGGCAAAACGCCATCAGAAACCAGGCACGCAAATAGAGTTGCTTTGACACACGGGTGATATCACGGGTCCCTGAGCACACGAGCACTGAGCTTGTTGACCCTGCCAACGAGGACTCCCCAATGTAATCACCCAAGAATATCTGTACGGTATCGCAGCAAAAAAAAAGAATGCGGGTCGCAATGCACGAGGATCACCAGGCTCTGTCAGGCGATATCCATGACAGCATCTCATGATACGGCCGATGACGAACCCAATCCTGTGCCCGTAGACACGCGGCTCGTACCCGTTGTTATCTGACTCCCCCCCATCGCCTTCCCAGATGCAAGTTTCAGGCGCTGCTTCTCGCAAAAATCTCTAAACGCCTCCAACGCATCACAAACGTGTAGTCTACTCGGGCGATCAGCTATCCTGCGGGGATCAGGTCCCGTCAGTCACGGTCTCACGCGGCAAGACGACGACGGCAGGCGTACCGTGCGGACATCTCTTCCACGACATCGTTTCCGTTCAAAAAAGGCATGTCGCAAATGACCCGGGAGTACACCTTCGATAGCAGAGCCGGTCCTCCTCTGATGGCGACTGCCGTATCCACCCATCCTTGTAATCGAGCCTTGATGTTTGGTCTGAACTCTTCTCTCAAGTCTTCCACCTCGGAGTCGTCCCCATCGACCTCAAAGTAACCCAGCATGTCACCCTCGTCAGTGCCTTGAACCCCCGGTGGAAGTGGTATACCGATCATGAGTGCGGCGAGCGCCATGGGGTGTGTCGCATCCACTTGTGGCGTTAGGATACCCCTGACCCATCGTGTGACGCGCGTGCGACGATGACGTGCATCTCGGCGGAGAGCGAGAATTTGTTTCAATTCAGATCTGTTGATCTCGGAATCAATATTGCAGAAACTAAACCGAATAGCGGCCCGGAACACATTGGAGACGTCCAAGAGTTCTTCTTCGGCGATAGAAATGGCATGTGGGCGATAGGAGTAGCGGCTAGACATGATGAGTACCGCGAATTGCAACGAGGAGGCATCTTGTGGGCGTAACAGGTGTTTGTGAGCCGTGAGCAACTTGCTGATGCTGTCTGCTCGGTTATTCAGTGACATGATGCGTAATGCGGCAGAAAGGTTTTCAGAGGAGTGGCCGGCCACGGACATCAAGAGTGGATGCAGTTGGTCCTCTAGCTCATTTTCGTCCTCGGCGATCGAGATCATACTAGAATAAAGTGGTCCAGAGGGTACGACCTTGAAGATATCGAGGAGGGCAGTATGGACGAGGTCTCGTAGTTGGGATTGCTGGTCAGTCATGCGCCATGACCAATGTGCGGCATAAAAAGTTCGTGGATAGCGCTCATCGTCGCATATAGTCGAACAACCATCGGAGATATAGTTTTTATCGCCATCGTCGTCGATGATGTTGAAGCAGTCACATATCTGGCCTAGCTCGTGAACGATGTGTTCGTCCTCGTCGCTACTCTCCTCTTCAAAGGGTGCTAAGTGGATATATGAGGAGAGTGCAGGACAGTTGAGGTGGAATGACCTACATTTGCTGCCACCGTGTAAGAGCTGCTCCAACGCACGCCAGCCGAGAAGGACACGGATGTCGTCCAACATGTCAGGGACGATGCTTCTCTGACGTGTCGACCCTGTGGCGAGAATGATCATAAAAAGGTCACGCCATATCCACAACATGACGTTTTCGAGGTTGTGGGCACCATTAAGCATAAAGGACTTGACGAGTTTTCCAGAGGATTTCCTGATCTTGATGTGGATGAACATGGCCGTGTAGGAGCATCTGCAGCTGTAGAGAGGTGAGGGAAGGGGCGCGTGATCACGGAGTGACTTGCCCTCCGCATCCGTTTCCGATCTGATTGAGAGCGTCACAGGCAAAGAGGAGACAGGCGTGGGCGACTCTAAAGTTGGTGCGGAACTCGAAAACGACCCTCCAGATGTCGTTGAGCCATTGGGCCAAGCTGTCGACGGCCTCGGACAATAGTTGTTCTCTGCGGGAGCGCTCTTTGATGAGAGACCGCTTGGAGTCACGGGCCAGCTCGAGCAAGAGGGCTGCGATCTCGGCCTTTTTGGCCTTGAGGTTTAGGGAGGGCATGCGTGCGTACCGACGCTGCATCTGTGCAGCACAGGCGATGGCTTTTTTCCGACTGTCCCTGGAGACGGTGTCCAAGAGGGGTACGAGATGCCTCCGCACGAGGAGATGCTGGGCATCCGTTGGCAGCGCATCGTACACCCGGAGAAACCTGGTTCTAGAGGACCTGGACAATAGAGCGGTTGAGCGGGTGTGAATACTGCACCTTTTGCTCGTTGCGCTGGACGGCATCCTTACGGTCTCTGGCTGAGGACGCGAGGGGGCGAGCGTCACGCACTGCCTGATCGGGTCGTAAGCTATTTTGTGACAGGCGTGACAGACGTCGCAGCGTCCATTCTCCAGAAAGCGAAGCTGCCAACCAGGGCGCGTCGTCGGATTCCATGTCGACCTCGCTCCGTCTCTCTGTATTTTTCTTTTTCTTTTTCTTGTATTTTTTCTGCGGTGATGACCGTCGGAAATGAAGGTACACAGGGAAAATTGGACCCGGACCGGAAGTCGCTGACTCGGATTGCCTCGAGGCAGCCTTCCATTCGTGGCTGCCGACCCCTTGTGCTGGAGCAACGTTGTCGTTGAACCACGTTGGAAACGCGAGTACGTCTTGCTCGTCTTGTTATCAGCGCACCGATCTCGCCTTTCTTTTGTTCCCTCTTCTCTCTTCTCGCCGACTAACCGATTCCCTTGGACGCACCATAAAAACCCATGTCCAGTCACTCCCCGCACAGATCCAGAAAGCCTCAGATGTACCCTGCCCTCCAAAGTGAGTCCCTCTGTGTCTCGTGCCAACCTTGTTCCCGTCTCTCCTTGGATCACGTTGATGTCGATTGCCCGTGCTGTGCTGCCCGTTCCATGGTCCGCAGCGTCGCCTCTTACGTTCCTACGCCTCCCCTCTCTCTCTCGCTTCTTTTCCTCTGCCCCTCCCCTTTGTCTTTTCCGTCTGGCCCAACACCAGTCCCTGACCGACCCACACCCTTCAGGCTCGTCCCAGAATTCACCGCCCCGTGAGATGTCTCCGTCTCCGCGCGACAGGCAGCGAACAGTCAAGGCGCAGTCTATGCCGATCGTCCCATCAGTGATGCAAGTCTTCAACGCGGCCAACGGGCAGCCCAACCAGCGCCAAGCACAGCAAAGCCCATCCTCGGGCAGCATATCCCTTCAATCCAAGCGCTCGACGACACCCCCTGTGGTGCAGTCATCAAACAACGTGTCCAAGCTTCCTTCGCCACCGAATCCTCCCCCAATTCCCAGAGAAGACGCACAGGACCATTACACGCCGCCAGCTCCACCTAGCCATTCCCTCGGCCAGCCAAACGTACATCCACCGCCTCCTCAGCAGCCCCCTCCTTCTGCTCACTCCCATGGCCAACCCAGCGTCCACCCACACGTCCCCATGAATCCTCCCATGGGGTATCCTCGCCCCATCAACCGCATTGCCCCACCATTCCTTGCATCTTTCCATGCCATGGAAGAGAACTGGCAGATGACTGACGAACTGATGGCAGAGATCGAGCGCGCTGACTATGCGCAGACCCTGAGTCAGCAACCTGCTGCGCCAGGGACGTCCGGCGTTGCATACGCCGGTGGCGCCCAGAGCGGCGCAGTCTACATTCGCGAAGCACCCTCCCCCCACAAGGACTCCCTCCTTGACCGCGTTCATTCGATCACCAGAGATGGAGACAGTCCTCAGGGGATGGGTGGACTCCCTGCAAGGAGGCCACCTCGTACCAACGAGCGCGAACGCGAAAGGGAGCCTCAGTCGAGCGACAGCGTCCAAGCCCGCACCCGCCCTCTTCCCGCTAGCCCCGGCAACTCACCCTCTTACTCTCCACAGGGGCATCCTCAGGCACGAGGTCCTTCTCCGGATCGGGTTTCACCGCCTTATCACACTCCACAAGGTTCTTCCGGCGAAAGTGGGACCGCGGGAGAGTACGTCTCCCTAAAGCGCGACTCATATCAATCATCCACTGGTTCGCATATCCGAATCCCGACTCCACCCACTGCGCGGAAATCATCCAGCGCCAGTAACGCGGAAAATACCCGCGTGACACCGCCTGCTACCAGCAAGCTCGCTAGCCAGACACCGCCCCTCCAGGCAATGAAGACCCGCACGCCTGACAAGTCTCTTCCTGTGCAGGAGGAGCCCGAAGACGACGTCGCTGCGCTCAAGGACAGCACTGATCACCTTCAGTATGATCATGATGGGAATACCCCTCGTGATGACGACGATGACACACTGATTGAGACCGAAACCGGTTATATGCGGCCTGGGAACAACAACGATCACGACGGCGATTCGGGAAGTTACACACCCCGTTCACCGAGCGTGACCCTCCCAGACTCATATCCCGCTCGTCACTATGTTGCCTCACTCCCCAACAATCGTCTCGCGAATCTCACAAGACATCACCGGAATGGCTCTACTGATCAGCTCGGCCTCCGTAGTTTTGACGCCGTCGTCAATGCCAAACCTCTAACCAGACCTTCTGAGGAGACCCGTGAGTCGCCCACACTTGCCATGCAGGTCAACACTGAATACGCCTATGGGACCTCAGAAGATACGGTGAAACGTCAGCAGAGTCGCTCTCTCTACGACAATGTCGACGATCGAGGCAATCGCAGTGTGGAGCAACCTCCGAGTATCAACTCTCCACAACACATCGTTCGACCACATCCACTTCAGACTCAGGTCCACCTGGAAGACCATTATTACGACGATCCTACAGCGGCATACATCCAATCGTACTTCCAGGCGGCTCGCCCCAATGCGCCAATACCTCCCACACCGCACAGCCAAACTGCCGCACCATCTCCATCCCCGTTCGTCTCCAGCATACAACCAAGTCCAGCACCTCCTGTCGGATCACCTTATCCTTATCCCTTCACTCATGTCCGTCGTAACCCGTACCCCGTACACGCGGTGCCCACTGCGCCGTCTACAAACTACGATCCGAATCATCCGTCGGTGATCGAAGAGCAGCTTGCACTTCAGATGCAAATGTATGCGCTGAATAACAATGCGGCCATGAGCGATTCGACTTTTTCTCCGTCATCGACGCCGTTCCCAGGTGCAGCATACAATCCTTGGGCATTCCTGCAAGCATCGCGTGCGTTTGGGGGTCGTAGGTTCGATTCGATGAGTTTACAGTCGTCACCGAGTCATCAGCCTGTCAATTTGCCATTCCCGACTAGTCGGGGACGGGGTCTGAAGCGGCGGGAAAAGTCGTCTAATTTGCGGACACCTGCGACAGGGACGAAACAAAAGGTGGTAAAGCCACCGCCACGTGTGGAGAGCACGCAGCCGAGGGACACGAGTCCGGAGCCATACTCGTCAGGCGAGGAGACTGCGGGGGAAGGATACGAGGTACACGAGGAACCAGCGTGGGTGAATGGAGATGGAGATGATGCAGAGTGGGTAGACGAAGAGGGGGACAAGGACGAGCTACTGGATCTTGAATATCATCCGTCGTTCATCTCCAACATGGAAAAAAGGCGTCGGAAGTGGGATGTACGATGGGAAGCACTACAGCAAGCGGTAAGATACACACCCTTTTTGTTCTGTCCTTGTTTTTTTTTTCCCATCCCACGCGGACGCTGACTTGGCTCCGTTTTATGGACTAGTTCCAAGGATTGGACTGTGAGACGGATACGACGATGGTTCTCCTCGCGGCACCGTCCCATTCCACGAGGCTGCATCTGTTGACGTCTCGCTCCGTGCGACGCGATCAACTGAACAAATCCCCGGCCATGACCCAGATTCGTGCGGCTTTCAAAGGGATCGCCTCCCGTCGGAACAGTACGCGCTCACGCACAGCCACCGCCTCAATTCTGGAGCGTCTGCTAAACTCGTCGAGCGTGTCAGGGGACGGGTCGGACACGTCGTCGGAAGCACGAGAAGGCGACCTGAAGCGGGCATTGGAGACGACCCTGGGCAGCCTCGAGACCTTGCGTGCGATCTATGAGCATCGAGTGTCGCGGTGGGAAGAGGAGATGTCGCGGATTTCGGACGAGCGGGAACGGGTGGAGCTGTTGTTGAGGCAGACGATTGGGGTGAGTTTGCAGCCGAACGGAATGTGAGGGTTGGACAGGACCTTCACTTTCTTTTTTTTTCTTCCTCTCCGCACTTTTGATGGCGTGCTATGGAAGGCTGGGTAGAGGCTTCGAAGAGAGACAATGGGAGGTTACTTGACTAGCCGTGCCATCGATTTTTTTTCTCTTTCCCCTCGATGGTGTCCAGCGACGGTCGATTTTCTTATTCTGTCATTCTCTTTGCTTGTGCGTCGTTGCGTTTTTTTTTCCTAGGTTGCCAGTACATGCCATGTATGCTTGCTCTCGCGATTATGTCCAGCTTACGTACACATGCTATGGATCCACTCACATGCCCTTTGTTCTCCCTCGATGGTTTCTCCTTGTAGTTATCTATTGCATGGCTCTTTGGCTTGCTGGCTGCTTCCTTGGATGTTGCTGGGTCATCGAGTCGCGCATTGGCCAGCGTACATACACACTCGTCTCGTAAACCGAATTACTTTTTAGGTCTGATGAATCGATGAGGATATGACGTCAATTGTAAGCCCATTGGCATACACATCACGTGCACTACAGCATATATCTCGCTGCACCACATAGATGTAGCATAGTCGCCCCTTGTCTTTGTTAGTTACCCATATAGACCATAGTCCAGTTCTGTTCCGCCCGATCCTTCAGTGTTTCCACCATTAGCCACAGTGGGCTTCCATCGATACTCCAACAGATTTCAAAAAGGTAAAAAAGGGTGCAATATAAAAGGTGTACGGGGACTTGTTCTTTTGATAGGCGCAAGCTCATGCATAGGTCTGGAAATACCATCTTATTTTTCGTCCCTTGAACCGGCACAGTCGGCATGGCGAGAGAGGCGGCAGCTGGGATGCGGTGATAAAAAAGAAGGACAGTAGGGATAGGGTGAAAGTTGTATAGTACATGTGCCCCGAGGACCAAGGTAGCGAAAGGCACGACTGCAATATCCAGTCACTACTGTTCGCTCTCAACGTTGAACAAGTGAGCCATGTAAATATCACAGGCGAACGAGGTATCACCAACTCGCCGCAGGTACCTCGCGACCTTGTAGTATCCTGTAGCTACAGCAAACTCGAGGGGTGTGCGTCCCTTGGCGTCTTGTGCACACGGATTACAGCCAGCTGTGACAAGGATTTCTATAATGCGTAAACGATTTCTGGGGGGCCCTTTCGATACCCATTTGCATGCCAAGGCAGCGTGTAGGATGGTGTTACCGTTTGGTGCGATGGCACATACATCCGCCCCATGTTTAATGAATGAAGATACAATCTCCAGGACGTAACGAGGCCATTCGTGCTGACGTTCAAGTGACGAGACCTCTGAGACGTTTCTTCCGAGGACCTGCCAGTAGACTTCAAAAAATGAAATCTTCGAGACGTCTTTACGCGGTGACTTTTGGTCGTCAAACACAGAGAATAAGATATCGGGAGGGAACGGTACGTTGCATGAAAGCAGATAGTCCACAACACGGGGCAGTCGGCGAGCCACGGCGACTTGAATAGGTAGTTGGTCATCCGTATTGCGAGTAGAGGCTCTGCAGCCGGCGTCAATCAGGATCCTTGTCGCTTCAATATAAATATACTCTGGTTCCGTCCACATGACGTGGTGTAGCAGGGTATTTTGATTTCCGTCTCGTGCACGGACATTAGCTCCTTTATTGACAAGCAACGAGATCGTAGATAGAAACGACTCGGACCTGTCAGTGGATCTCTCGAAGTGGGGTATCGAGGACCGAAATTGTAGCGCGAGAATAGCATATCGGAAGGAAGCGGCTCGTCTTGCGAAAGCAGGTAGTCCACTACGAACGTGAGCTTGCGAATGACGGCCAAGTGGAGAAGCGTTGTTGCATCAAGATTTGGTGCAAAGGAGTTACTACCAGCCCTGGGTTGTAACATCATGTTTGGAGGGATAGGCATATTTTCACGAAAAGCATGCGATAGCAGATAGTCCACAACGAACAGAAATCCTCTAGATGCGGCAAGTTGAATAGGTTGTTTATTAGCAGAATTGAGCGTAAAGGCGTTGCAACCAGCCTTGACAAGTACTTATGTAGCCGTGTAGCATTGGTGCTCTGTCCATATTGACATGGCAACATGCAAGAGTGTGTCTCTATCGCCGTTCCGGATGTCCAGACTAGCTCCATGACAAGTGAGATAATCAATCACTGACAGTCGGTACTGCATAGCCATAAAGAGATTTGCAGGGAGTGGTGGCATGTCTTTGGAGACAGGATATTTGATAATGGAGTGAAATTCTCCCCTCGTAGCAATGTCAAAAAGCACTTCACTGCCAGAAATGCGAGTAACAAAGTCGTTGGCAGTGCCAATGAAAATCTTTGCCAGCTCCAGACATTTGGCTTCGTCATCTTGAGATGGGCGGACTTCGTGGGAAACCTTGTCTTCCTCCACTACTCGACTGGGGATACCACCCACGTCACCAAGGAGTGCACGCAATATCAGTACTTGCCCCGGTGGATCAGGATGAGACGCACAGAGAGAGGCTGAACGGGAGTAGATAATTCACGACGTCCTGGTACCCTCGCTTTGCTGCAACATGGAGGGGAATTTCGTCACGTAAGTCACTGGCTAAGGGATTGCATCCGACGTCAATGAGTATCTCCGCAATCTCCAAGCAAACGAATGGATTAGGTGACTGAATAATAACATGCAGTAAACTGTCTCCATCCGGGTTGAAAACGTGTATGTTCGCTCCGTTGCGAATAAGGAGGTGGACCATCTCGACTTTTTTCGGGGGAGGGGCCTGTAATGCTACGAACAGGATCCTGGATGGAAGAGTCATGTCCTGTGAAAGGAGATATTCCACAACAGAAATGAATCCTCGCACCACAGCGGCGTGGATTGGTGGTTTGTCATCTGCATCAAGTCAGAAGGGCTGAAACCAAATTCAACAAGGAGTTCTGTGATGATGAGGCATAGATTCTCGTGAGGTAACCTCATGGCCACATAGAGTGGAGTATCCCCATTAGTTGCAAGAGCATTCACGATGGCTATTTTGCATTTCAGGGATTAATCTTTATATTATATTTGAACAGAAGACCTACCATGGGAATGCGACACCGAGGGTATATTCGACAGGGTCGATGTATTCATCGCAAGCATAGTTCTGAGGATGAGGATGGATCCCTTTTCCACTGCAACTAGGAGAAGATCTTCTGCGCAACTAGCTTGAGCTAGCGTTCTTATAGTAGGCATCAGTTTATTCCCTCCTTCGATCGGTTGGTTGTATTCTTCGTCTTCCACCAATACTTCCAGAAGTCGTCGCCTATCCCAGGGAAAGGCTGACCATTTGATGAATTCGGTCGTTTGCAGCAATCGATGGTTAATATATGAAGGGAATTGATGAGGCTGATCCTCGAGCACGCAATGCAGTAACCCATCTGGGATGGTGCTTCCTTCCCCTAGAAGTAGATCAATCATTTCCATATACCATTGTTCTACGGCGACCTGAATTGGCATTACTGCGCACTCGTCAGAGTAGTCCACCATACGGGCGTCTGAGCTCGTGTCTAAGTCCATGTGCAAGTCCGTGTGCGAGTCATCTGTAGCTAATTTTTCGACGAGCAATCCTCGGGAGTTCACATTAGCACCTCGCGAGATCAGAGACCTAGCATGGTCTGTCTTGCCGAAGTGTGCCGCATATACGAGTGGGTTAATCCCCTTGGTGTGAGGGTGGAATGATCAAAAAATGTGCGAAATAGGGCGCCTGACGCAAAGGCGATGAGACTGTACAGTATAAAGTCGTGCTTTGACCTTGGCAATAGACTCCCAGAGCAAATCTGTGGAACTAATGCGCACATTCTATCCCACTGCGAGGAATGTCGGCAAATCACTGCTTCAAAGGTTTTCATACCTGCGAAAATTTTGTCGTTTCTGACCCAAGGTAAGGTAGATGATTGAAACCATTGTATAGGGCATATTTCAGAAGTGGGCGGCGTGTGTAGGAGATGGTGAGTGTGGGGTTCTTTTCCCACGTCACGAGGGACGACTGGTCTTTGCGCTCGTTGCTTTCCTCTAGACAAAATGCAATGTAGGCCACACAAAGACTCGCCAGTCGTTCGTGCGCGTCTTCTAGGACGATGTAGTATCGTGGCAAGTTGGCGCGAACGAGGTCTCCAACAAGGTACTCCTACACGATGCCCGGAAGTCACTGCACGTGAGAGGGACGTTTGACTTATTTAATAGACTGAGCCCACCTTAACACTCATATGTGAGAGTGTAACGATATCGGTTTCTTTGTTGTGAATCACAAGACTCCTGCTGACTTCCAAGAAATCGACACCCTTTATCAGGATGAATCCAGAGTCTAATGCTCGCAGTGTCGAGTCAATCGTAACACCTTCAAGAAGTTCTTGTAATCGCAATGGCCGCAGAGCGCTCACTATCCACACGAGTGCGCGGCGCACTAGAATCAGATGCGGTGGGTCCCTGTCGATAGCAATAAGAATCCTCCTGTATGTCTCTTCTAATCCTTCCGGAAGGCTCTCTAGTGCTTGCCGGATTTCAGATACCGATGTACACTTGTCGAGCGTGTCGATTTGGCTTTGCATCCAACGAAACCTTCAACATGAAACCGTCAGTGGTCGGTGCTGAGAACATAAGTTGTGAAAATTTACATGCCGTCTGCCTTTGCGCACAATTTAGATTTGATCTCCTCTTTAAACTTTCTATCGAATATCCTCAATCGCGGCCGTGAGTCGAGATCCCTCGTAACATGCAGCTGGATATCAGCAGACAATTCATGCGCCATTTTATCCATAGATACGCATGTAGAGTCAGAGAACATTTGAACGATGCTCTTCAGAGGGCGAGTAGTGACAAACAGCCGTACATCACCACTACTTGTGATGAGGCCATCGAGGAGGCTCTCTACCTCTCTACACTCATCGACTGCGTCGACGACGACAAGGGGTTTCAGGGGACATAGACTTGCGACCTTGGAGAGATAATGTGACAGTCCTTTGGGGCTGTAGAATGAATCCACACGACTGTCGGTACCCTTGAGTATCTCATCCAGTGTATCTTCTAGGTTAGGCATAGCGTCATGAAGCTGTATCACCAGCTGGGCAAGCAGGGAGCGCATCGCTTCTACTGCGCTTGTAGATCGACTCGTCCGAAAATCACAATAAGAGTAGGCAAGGAGTTCCCCGTCATTTTTCATGTTCTTAAGGTCATTGATGACGGACGATCTAGTTGCATGGTTAGTGGTGATGTCTCGGCAACGAATGGCCTAACGCACGCTAAGATAGATTTTCCGGCTCCGGCTGTAATTAAATTTGTGTCAGCAACAGAACTACCTGCATCGATGAATCAGACACCTTTTCCTTGCAGCGACAGGAATTGGTCCTTTCCTTCTCTCCATGGTCCGTATCTTTCCGTAGTAGGTAACCACATGCATGTGTCAGATTGGTGCGTTGATGATAATTCTCGATGCTTTGCAGAGCAATCCAATGCGTCGAGTTTTCTCAACAACTCATCCAGTTTCTCGGCTGGGCCATGAGACTGGTTTATGGTGGCAATGACTGTTCGCACATACAAACAACTTCTTCTCCTCGGTGTTTTATCGTGACATTATT
>JBBPKD010000501.1:0-18734 GCA_038089075.1 Singerocomus inundabilis
ATGGTTTATTTACTTTTAAATTATGCATGAGATCTTATGTATATATGTGAATATTTGCATTTGTTTGATACTATAAACAAAGATATACTATGTCTGAGTTTAAAACAGCTCCCACACTCCTTTTTTTCCTACTTTTACTATCATGAAATCTCTCTCTATTAATTAGAAAGCTACTATTCTGGCTCAGCTTTATACTGGACATTCTGCCCACTCTATTGCCTCTCATATGGGCCTCAATGTCTCTACTGTGTCTAGGCTTCACTAAAAAGAGTGCCCAAACCTAGAAAAGTCCTCTGGTGATTGCCCATCCAAACTTTCTCCTATCAATATTTAGCATGATATTCATCTTTTTTTTAGTGGCAAGGCAGAAACTGCTGTTTAGGTTGCCAAAACTCTTTCCAACATTATTAACCAACCTCTCAATCCTAATACAGTCTGCCAGCACTTGAAAAAGTCTGGTATGAAGGCTATAGTCAAGAAGAAATCTCCTTTACTTTCTGCCAAACATTGCAAGGCTTATTCAGACTTTGCCTATGCCCATAAAGATTGGACTATAGAGGACTGGAAGCATGTCATTTGATCAGATGAGATCAAAATCAATTGCCTAGGGTCAGATGGTTACAAATGGGCATGGAAAAAGCCAGGTGAGGGCCTTAGTAACAGGCTGGTAGAGGGAACTATGAAGTTTGAAAGGAGTTCTGTCATGATGTGGGGCTGTATGACTTGGCAAGGAGTTGGCTATGCTGCTAAGATTGATGGTAGGATGGATGGAGATCTCTACCTTCAAATTTTGAAGGATAAGCTGCAGAACTCCATGCAGTACTATAATCTTAATCCTTTTGATGTCATCTTTTAGCAAAACAATGGCCCCAAGCATACATGCAAAAAGGTCAAGAAATGGCTAGATGAACAGGAATTCAAGACTATGATATGGCCTGCCCAGTCTCCTGATATTAACCCTATTGAACACCTATGGGGATATATCAAAAGAAGGCTTGAAGAGTATAAGAGTTCTTTTAATGGGATAGTGAAGTTATGGAAGAGGATTCAAGTAGAGTGGGAAAAAATACCAGCTGAGAAGTGTCAGAAGTTGATTGAAAGCATGCCCAGAAGAATTGAGGCAGTGGTTAGAGCAAAAGGAGGCCATATCAAGTACTAATAATACTCAAATATCAAAAGTGAATAAACCATTACAATAAGGTTACTGTTTTATAATGGCTATATCTCAGCAGGTCCTGAGTGGAATCACATGACCTAGGGGGCAATGCTGTAGCCAAGAGTATGTACATTAATTTATCTCACCAACACTAAGCACAATTCCCACATATAATTGCAATATGCTTCATGTATTGAATTGAGGTCAAACATTGCAATGGTTTTTTCACTTACTATATGATCACTTGACATTTCCACATGCTTACTTGTTTCATCTTGTACCTTGTATCTTACTTCACTTGTATTTAAAAGTCACATCCTCCTATATATTCCCTTAGTACAAATATTAATTAAGTCTCTCTCTCTATCATTATTTGACTATCTTATCCAATCTCTACTCCTTCTACTCCACCTTCACTTCAGACCTCCACTTCTATGTCCTATAAAATATGAGGACCTAAACCTATACAAAGGTATATGTTATACTTTTTCTCCACATATACTACTAGCTCTTTTGCTTGCCTTAACTATAGACATTTAGGCAGTGTTATGCAAACCTTTTAGTGCTAACTCATCCTTTCCATGATTACATCATTGTCTGTGCTTCATATTCTGCTCTTCATTTCCACACACAGCTTGATCCATTATTTATCAGCACTTCTTTCTTTTGTCTTACATCTGTATATTGCCATTGGTCAGAGTACTTATAACTCACAACATCTTACAAAAAGGCCTGCCCTAATGCATGGTCTGTGTGCAGCATCTATAGATATATAAAGGCACCCATGTTGCAACTGCAAAGGAGCTACACCACCAAACCTAACTCCATGGTCCTGTTGGGTGATCTGGCATATGTTCTATAGGGCAAAACCTAGAAGTTGGGATAATAGAATGCTGGACAGCAGAAAGATATTGCAGAATAAAAGCAGGGGTGGATGTCAGGGGGACCCACTACAATGAGATCTTCTAGGGAACTATTGCATCCCTATGATAGATGTAGTACTCTTGCAACTGGTCTCTGTCTTTCTCCTAATACTAGGGTCTAGCACCACTAGCATAATCATGTGTGCACCTTGGGGCAAGGAGTCTGGTGCTTGGGTGATCATGTGACTGTTACCAGGTTGTCAATCTTCATAGCTGATATTGGGTGCCACCCATAATGCCTGAAGGTATCTCTGGAATAAATTAGTAAACACTAAATGAATGTATTGCATACTGGTTAATCTTGGGTGCTGGATCTTTCTGGGACATGAGTTTGAACTGGCTGGCTGGACTGGGAGAGGGAGGGGAGGCTTTATCTCTGAATGGCCTCACTTTTGGGCACCATTGCTGGTGGGCAGGCAAATAACCATCTGCTACTTGCCATGCTTAACTTCACTAGGCCACCAATAAGGGCAGGGTAGGAGAGGTAACAAGTGGATTAGGCTGGGGAATAACAGCCAACTTATAACTCCTTATATATGGTACATGAGAGAGCACAGACCAAGCTGTGCATTGTCTAGGGTATACAGTAATTAATGTGGCTACATAGAGTAGAGGGTAGAGTCCATGAGGTAGCAGTAAGGCTAACCTTGAAGTAAAGGTAAGGCTTGCTCTAAGAAGATCAGAATGGAAGGGCAAAGCAATAAAGAGAAATAGAAGATCAATCACAAGATGTGAAAGATCAGGAAGGTGATTGTGGCAGAGATCTATCTAGGATCTTGCAGGGTTTTGACTGATCAATCAAGAATGGTGGTATATAGAAGGTATGGTAGCCTTAGGGTATGATCAAGAGTTAGGGGATTGGTGATGTCATGAAGAGTTGAAAAGAGATAAGATAAGATTGTGAAGACGTGACGAGGTAAGGGCATGAATGTGTGAAGGAACAGAGTAGTCACATGATTAGGAAAAGTATATTCATAAGTTCACAACAACCCATACAATATTATATCTTAGCTTTTGTCTTCCTTATGCAATTTTGCCCATTGTATTGTACTTAGCCTAAGCAATTTATTTGCTTGCTGCCCCATTACTCCACCACTTAGTCAGCAAATCTATTAAGCCTGTGCCAGCTAAGGCAGTATCTAGGATTATACTATGTATCACTACCTCTCTTGATAATTTGGTATTAATCAACTTTAATTGTCTTAGCTATTTCAAGAGCTATATATAGTCCTACTCAGACTGTGCATAATAGTATGACACATAAGTACTATACTGATATCTTCACTAAGTCCCTCTGTACTTTGCTTCTCCATTAGAACTTTCAGTCCATCTCTGTTACTAACTCCTTCACTCTCCCTTAAAACTCTGCAATTTCAGTTGGACTTCAACATAAAGAACACAGACTTGACACTTTCATATCAATAAAGATCTTGATAGCACTGGGGGCTGACACTATAATTTTCTTCACCATCTTTTGATAGTCCACTTTATTATCAACATTCACAGTATTGTTCACACTTTGACTAGAATAGTATATGTCAAGTCCATGTCCTCCATGTCAAAGGCCAACTGGAGTTGTGAAGTTCTGAGGGGAAGTGAAGGAGTTAGTGGTAGAAATGGACTGAAAGTCCTAATAGAGAAATAAGGTAGAAAGGAACCTAGTGAGGATATCAGCATAGAACTTATGTACCACACTCTTGTATAGGCCTGGGTCCTTATATTTTGTAGAAGGTCTGAGGCAAAGGTGGCATAAAAGAAGTTGGGGATTGGATGAAGTGGTCAAGTAAGGACAGAAGAAAATACTTATTCAATATTCATACTAAGGAGATATATAGGGAATATAGCTTTTAAATATGAGTGAAATAAAATACAAGATACAAAGTAAAACAAGTAAGCATGTGAAAATGTCAAGTGACCATATGATAATGTCAAAAAAGCATATGAAGACATTAAGGGATGACAAAATGAATGACAAGAGAATAACAATGATAAGATATAACATACTATATATAGCAATGATCAAGAATGAATAGATTTGGCATGGTCTGAACTGGTCATAATGGAGAAATGAATACCAGAATAGGAGCTCTGAAGGATAGGAGGTGTAGGAGGTGTGAGGGTCAATAGAGTTGGCTAGAGTTGGTTAGAGGAGGGGCAATAGGGGTTGAATAAATGGATATGGCAGTATATAAGAGACTTAGTAGCTTGACATAGAGTAAAATAAGCTCATACCTCTTTGCCTTCAAAGGTATAAACTTGAATGGAAATCACCTCTTCTCAGAGACCTTGTAGTTATTGTAACCATGCTTCTTCAGAATACTCTGTAAAAAAATAATGTAATTGTCCAGAGCAAGCACAAAAAGAAGTTCTTTTTTCTTAATAGCCTTCTCCTCCTTGGTGGTACTACCTTTGCCCTTGCCTTTTTTTTTCATGGCTGAATAGACAGTCAGAGCAATAGTGAAGGCATAGTTCCTCTCCTCAGGATGAGTAGGGAAGGGCAACAACATGGTGTGACACAGGATTGAAGTACTTTATGTAAACTCTGCCAAATACTATAGACTTATCTGGACAATAAGAATTACGTACTTGGAACCAGAAAACTCACTTCCAGTTGAATTCTGTCAAGGTTTCGATTCAGCAATGGACACGAGCGAGTCTGCTCCTGTAGATGCCTATACCGCCCACACAAATATCAGTCCTGATGAAGAGTTGGCTTTCGAGTCTCGAGCGACCGAGAATAACACCATCCCAGAAATTGAACTCATTTTCCTTGGGACGGGCACGTCATCCTCGATACCATACTTGGATTGCTTAACTGCACCAACAAGTAAAGAACCTTGTAGAACTTGCCTCTCTACGCTCACTGCGGAGGGGAAGAAGAACATCAGACGGAATACATCAGCCGTAGTTCGGATAATCACGGGTAAAAACGGGAAGAAGAAGTGGGTATTCTTCTGCCGCTGGTTCTAAGTGAGGGGAACGATTGTTACTGTGTTCAAAATAGGACGTTGGTAATAGATGTGGGCAAGAACTTCCAGGCCGCCGCAATAGAGTGGTTTCCGAAATATGGATTACGAAAGATTGATGCTGTACTCATCACCCATGCACATGCTGATGGTGGGTCTCAGAAGTCGGCTTTAAATGATAGATTGGAAAAGTAATGCTAATGAGTCGCCAACTTAGCGATAAATGGACTAGATGACTTGCGAGGTATGATTATCGCCTCCTGACTTGGGCAATATTTTATAGTGCTTACTCCAACAGGATGGACCCAGGGAGGTGCAATACAAGAACATATAGACATCTATGTTTCTCAAAGCACCTTCAGAGAAATTCGAAGGGCATTTCCATACCTCGTGTCGAAGGAATATGCATCAGGAGGGGGCGACGTGCGTCCTTCGGAATCTGTGTCTGTATGATGCGGTGGATTGACCTTTACGACTGATAGGTGCCCGAATTCAAGTGGCATATAATAGAGGACAGAGTTCCATTCGAGATTAAGGACACTGGCACACGAATTACACCCATTTCAGGTGAGAGGAAATTATGGACTACCACCCGAGGAGTGTTGATCGAATTGCCAAGTGCACCATGGACGGCTGTTCAGGGACAGTTCTCCACCTACTACGCTAACACTGACGCCCCTTGCTACACGGCCGACGACACCGACAACGGGTAGTACATCACTCACTGGAGGACAAGTATACGATAGGACCAGCCCAAAGATTGAACCGTACTTTTGTTTTGGGTTCCTCATAGGGGATGTGATCTTGTACATGTCTGACGTGTCGCTGATACCGGATGATGCATGGCCGATCATTCAGGCGGGTAGACAAAAGTTGGTGCTTGTGATAGACTGCCTGCGGTTGCGTGGACACACGTCACACATGGGGCTGGGAGAGGCAGCAACTGCAATACGGAGGATAGGTGCAAGACGAAGTTACATGACCGGGTTCAGCCACGAGGTGTCGCAGGAGGAATACGTGAGGATCGGCGAGAGTGCAGGGGGCAGAGCAGAATGGGAAGAGGAGCTGAGCAGCACGGAAAGGAAGGGGATAGAAATAATGAGGACCGCGCTGGAGGGGGAGACACACTGGGTACGTCCAGCGCACGATGGCCTGCGGGTGCTGGTGTGCACAGGGGGGCGCGTCCGGGACGAGACATACACGTGACTAGGTGATATGTACCACGTGACCCTGATAATGAAGCTCGGGACTCCTCCACTTCTCCTCTTTACCGGGTATGAAGTTCTTCTCGCAGTCGTTCGTGTACGAGTATGTAGCTCCTACCATTCTTTGTTCCCCCATCTTACCTCCTTCTAGTGATCCCTGGTCAATCGTCTCCCTTGCATTCTTTCTTCGCTACCCCAACCCGTACGCTTCTCACGTCATCTCTTGCGACGTCGTCGACCGCAGACAGACCGACTCGGGTTCTCTCTTCACAACTCGTCTCATCCTCAAGCGAGGCACACTCCCGAGATGGGCCCCTCAGGGTATCGTCTCGCGCACGGAGTCGTGGGTCATCGAGGAGAGTGAAGTCGATCCCTTTGGAAAAGTAGTGAGGTGTCGCACCAAAAACCTGGACCATGTCAAAGTCATGCAAATCCAAGAGACACAACTCTTTCATCAGTCCCAGGACGGGTGCGCGCCCCCGCTTCGTCTCCAATTCGCGCACCTTGCTTGACCCTCTACCCCCCGCAGGCGAACAGTACAGACCACCGAGGCTTACATCACTTCAAAGTTTGGTTGGGGTCTGACAAAGAGAATTGAAAGCCACGGCCTGGCACGCTTCAAGGCCCATGTTCAAAAGGCGCGTTGCAGTCTCTACACCCTTCACAAGTCCACTCATATACATCATAGTCTCGCCAGGGTGTCTCTCTCATGATGGATCTCATACGCCAAGCCCGTCTTCAGCCCATGGCCTTCGGCTCATATATCTCCACCATTCGTTCCGACATGTCGTTTCTCGTTCCGGAGACGTCCGTGTCATCTTCCCTTGAGAACAACACTGGTCACAAACCAGAAAATGATCATGTCCCCACTTCTCAATATAACAGATGGTTTAATATGGTCTGGAGAGCGGGTAACTAGCTGTTTGAAAAGGCTTTTGCTTTACTATCGTATATCTGACTTGTCTTTATTACTTCTTCCGACATCCCCACACTGTGTATCACTAGCAAGCGTAATACCACAATGATGCCTTTTGAGCATCCACGAAGACCGTGAGTACCATCTTGTGTTCGTTCTCAGCGACAGCGGCCATTCTCGTAGTAGTAGATGTTTATTTTGTGTCCACCAACTTGCTACCCTCACATTCCGTCCTACCTCTGCCAATGTACTTTCCGACGTCTGCAGCGAGGCAGCTGTCAAGCGTGCCCGCCTTGCCAGATGTACCATTCGAGAACGTACTCCTCTTGGAGCCAAGTCCACGCAAATCGCTTTTTTGCACCCTCACTCGGCGTGCGATCACGATATGGCGTGTTCGGGTTCGTCAACGCACACCTTCGAGTGCTTTTTTTTTGAATGCCTCCACTAGCCATCTACACCCCTGGCATATCTGGCGAGGTCTGAAGAATCTCTTTCAGAACACGGTGACAACTTCGCCGTAACGTGGTCCCCGGACGGGGGTAGGATTATCATCCAAGTGAGTTCCGTTCGGTATGATGTTCCGTCTTACTTTATCATACTCATCGTTTCAGACGACATTCTCATATCTCGTCTTGGTAACGGTCGACTACAAACCCGATGTTGCCGTGTATCAGCCACCAGACATCCCACCGGGCATCCAGCGTAACTTTCTAGCTGGTCCGGGGGAAGGACTCCCGCTTCAGTCACTTAAGCTTCTCTTCGAAGGTGTCATACGTGCAGAGGGACAAATCCTCAGGTAATCATTCCTTGCTATAGATCGAACTTTCAATCAACACCCTCTTTTAATTGACAGCGTTTCGCCACGCAAACACTACTTGGTTTTCTCCACCGCTTCTCCACCGGCCATCCAGCACGTTCCATGGCCTTCATATGATAATACAGATATCGAGAACGACCACCGAAGGTCGCTTATTGGTTACGACACATGGATCCTGAATGACCACGAGCTACCATGGTTGGTGGACAGCGATGGTGCGTGTTAAATTGTACTCTCACCATATCGTGACCCATGTAATCCCGATCCATCTTCGTAGTCACTATTGCGAAGATCTTGCACTCAACTTCTGGGGTAGAAACATGGATAACTTCAGACGGTAGAGCTTATTTTGTGCGGCTGCAGGAGAGCTCACAGACCGAAGAGGTTGCTGTTGATATTGATAACGAAAATGAGCCTAGCAATAATGTGGGCATGGAGTTTTGTTTTTATTGCGTTCATATGCTGAAGACATCCTTTATTCATGAATAAAGGTCCAAGCTGACAAAAGTGAGGTGAACGGAGACAAGGATTTTCTCTTGGATAGCTCTCGTTCATTACAAAATGAACATCATTGGCAGGGCACCTGCATCCATAACTTTGAGGTTCCTCGATGGGTGCAGAAGTCCCGGCTTATCGAGAGTGACGAGTCTGGTAGTTGTGTCCCTGTCTATGACGAACCCCGTCGAGCTGTAGAGGTTGCCGTCAATGCAAGGTTCTCTTTAGTCGCAGTTGGGACGTACAGGTGTGTTGGTGTCATGACACTGCCTCCGGAGCTTACTATTCTGACACTTCCAGTGGTTCCATCGAGTTCACCGCTTTCCCGTCACCTGAAGGTCCCACACCAACACCTCAAATTATAGATGTTCCAAGCCTCTATAATCGCCCGCGTGGACGAGTATCTACAATGGAATGGAGTTCAGATGGGTATGTCTTGGCGGTAGGCTGGGAACACGGATGGGCAATCTTGAGTGTTGGGGGCCGATGCCTTGCCTCTGGATTTGGAGTTAGTGACGTAGACAATGAAAGTTTCCAGGATGTGTTCATGCATGGAGTCAAGGATTTGGTGAGCCATCATTGCTTTTATGAATGTTCTGTGCATCTGGAGTTGAGCACCCTGAGGGCAGTTTTGGGCACCCGGCAATTTCGAACTGGTGATACTTGTTCAATCAAGCCCAAATAGTGAGTCTCTGTCTTCTATGTGTCAGTATTAGAACACAAATTTCGCAGAATGGGATGGTCAAATATTTATCCTACCCTTTGCGAAAAGCGCGACATGTCAACATTCCCCAGTTCGTGATCCCCTTTTATTATGAAGTAAGTTATTGAATGTTATTAGGATAATACTTGTCATGCCTTCCTCCAAATGGATGATCGCGCACTCGTGTACCGTGGGGCAGACCAACCAGATATGAGCATCATAAACCCTGAATCTGACGTTTGGCAGCATATAAAGGCAAGATAACTCACAATTCCTTTATCCAACATCCCATCATCATCCATATTTTCAGATCCCCCAACCGTACCTGGCGTCAAATTGGCCAATCAGATACTCTGCGCTCAGTAGTGATGGTCGATTGGTAGCCGTTGCTGGTCGTCGTGGATTAATTCACTATAGTTCAACGTCTGGACGATGGAAACTTTTCTCTAGCGTGGCTCAGGAGCAGGCGTTTGTAGTGAAAGGAGGTCTGTTGTGGTTTCATCACGTCCTCATAGCAGCGGTGGAGGTATCAAAATCATACCAGGTCTGTGCAAAGTCTGTCTTGGTTACATTACACGGATTTTTGATGTTACGGACAGATACGTTTATATTCCCGAGACTCGGAGCTAAGCAATCAGAACGTCCTCCATCGGGAGCTGATATCATCCCCCGTCGTTATTCTATCTTTAGTGGACAATTCATTGTTGGTCTACACCATGGACAATATGCTGAGCCATTACTTGATTATTCCGACCGCGGATTCGATCAAATTACATTTGTGTGGGAACATCACTTTCAATGGAATCATCGCTGTTCCTTCCGCAGTTAGAGTGTTGAGCTGGATGATTCCTAATGCTCAAAAACGTGAGTTGTTCTATTCTATAGGAGAGCATGTTTGTTGATACTACGTAGAATTCGGTGACCCTGTTGACGACCTTGCGGTAGCAACTGTCCTCATGGTAGTTGGTGGACAATTGGTATTACTTCGACCAGGGAAGGTAAGTTGTGTTACTCGAACGCGTCCAAATATTTATGTTATATTGGTCGAACGACAGTCCGGTAATGAAGAAGTCAAATATGACATGCAGATCTTTGCAGACCGCATCGAGTTTTGTTGGATACACCTTCGTGGCATCGGAATATTGGAGAACTCCCTTTGGGGATATGATGGGCGGGGAATACGAGTCTGGCTCAACGCCCTCGCTATCGAATCACCTTCATCTCACGATGAAGCACCTCAGAGCGTGAAAGAAAGCGTCAACATCCCACTCGATTTTTACCCACTGTGTAAGTCCCCTCGCTGCTTTTTTCGTCCATCAATGATGACGGTGTCCCGTAGCTGTGTTGGTGGATAAAGGGATCATCGTTGGTGCCGAGCATGAATCGGCCACCCGGACGAACCTGCCATTTGTGATGTTCAGACATACAACTAACGTACGTGGCCATCTTCATCTGGTTCTGGATGACTGATCTCTGTAGTCTCACCTATTCCTTCATCACATCTTGCAACACTACTTGGATTCTGGACGGATACGAGAGGCTGTTCAACTCGCCACCAATTACCGCCACCTCGTATTCTTCGCTCATTGTCTCGAGGTCCTTCTCCATACTGTGGTGGAGTTGGAGGCAGCAGATGTCGATGAGGGTGGTACATCAAGCCCCACAATGAGAACATTGCCTTCTGTGATAGAATTCCTTGATCACTTTGAAGTTGCATTAGACGTTGTGGTTGGTTGCGCCCGAAAAACGGAAGTCACGAGGTGGAAGCGACTTTTTGACATTGTTGGCAACCCGAAAAGTTTATTCGAGGTGCATTTGGCTTATTGTTCCATGCACTTTTATCGACAATTCCTTTGCTTAGATATGTCTCAACTCTGGTCGGCTCAAGACGGCAGCGTCCTATCTGCTTGTGTTGCACAGCCTCGAGCAGCGGGAGGAAAACAACAAGGACGCTATCCGACTCTTGCAGAGCGCGATTGATGCACAAGACTGGCAGCTCTGTCGCGAAATTTTACGTTTCTTGCACTCGATTGATGATACCGGGATGGCGCTCAAACATGCGTTGACCCAGACGAACATGATTGAGAACCTGGATTCAGAGAAAGACTGATTCCACAATGTAATTTAGCTGATTTAATCTACGCTTACGCCGACTCACTGCGGACAGCGGCATAGTTAGATTTGCATGGGCCCGCTGTTACCATAGTCACCACATTTGTACTGCAGCCTCGGAGGCTAGATCTAAGGCTACTGTAATTACTAATGTTGGCCTGCTCAAATCGTTTATCCGAGCGTTCTCAGCGTCCACGCATGACTCACACAGTATTATTGCTGTTTAACTAACGAATATCATTCAGTCTGCTGAACCACCGAGCAGTGGTATAGTAATGGCGAGGAGACTTGGCATTCACACCGTCCTCTCCCTTAACCGCAACCTACAGACTTCATCCAACGCAATGAATGCTCCGAGTGTCGTATCTATATCGTACCCTACTCTTGTGTCATCGCCTTTGTCCCTCGAGGGCTCCATCGGTGAGGGACTCGGTTCTACACTCATAGCGGTACTTTTCACCTTCGACGGTGTATCTAGAACAGGCTTTTGGATCTCATCCACAGGCTCTAGGCATCATCATCGTCAAGGATTTACCGATCATTTACCAGTCGTACCGAGAGTCCTTGCTCAAGTATGCGTACAAGTTTGCCCACCTGCCGGAGGTGATCAAAGAACGTTATACCGATCCTGAAAGCTCGTATAGGTATGTTATGGCAGCCCATGAGTGGTTGGTAGAGTTCACCATCGCAAAAGCTTTGGATGGTCCCATGGGAAGGCAAGTCACTTTTGATAGTATCGCTGGAATACATTCGTCATCATAACGCGGCTTCGTTTGATAAAGGAAATTATGAATGGAAAGCCAGGTACCCCGAATTTCTAGTTGATCCGTGTCTCAAATTAACGGTTGAGTTCAACCTTGATCAAGATATCCTGAAGGGATCGTACTACGCAAATCCCGTCATTGACATCCCTGATGTCTCTCCCGAGCTCAGAGAGCAGTACCGGGAGTATTATCGCAGTAACATATGTATGTGAATGCATGCAAATACAGCTCTCACACAGTCTATTGACATACCACAGGGCCAAACTCGGAGGAAAAAGGTATCGAGGGTTTCGAAGAAGCATTTAAGAACCTCGGGAGGTAGCCTACGACATCTAAGAGTCGACAAGTTATTGAGCTATTGTCTAGATTTGTCTTTCAAGTCGGTTGCGAGTTGGCAGCGGCCTGCCAGCCTTTTGGTTCGGTCTCTTGTTAATCGAGCGTTGCCCACAGCTGACATTATTCATACACGAAAGTCTCGAAGCATCTGACAGACATTTCGACATCTTTACCGAACCTCATCAGAACCTCTCAAACTACAAAGGCCAGATTGCTTCACTATTTCCCACCGACACGAGAAATCACAGCACCTGCCGTCGACGAGCCTATCGACAGTTGGTGCGGATTCCACCTCGATAACTCCCTACTGACTGGACTCTGTTCCGTAAGATAAATTTGTTCCACCAAATATGATCTAATGCATTCGCTTGCATAGGCCATGTTCCTGCGTGAGGAGGATGGTAAAGAGCCCAGATTGGTTCCCCCTCCTTCACCCTTGTCCGGCCTTTATATCCGGACGAGAGGTGGTGAGCTGATCAAGGTATCTATACCCGCAGATTGCCTAGCATTTCAGACTGGTGAATGCCTTGAACTCGTGACGGAAAAAAGGCTCATGGCGACTCCTCATTGTGTTCATATCGGAAGGGGACAGGAAAAAGTGTCGAGAGAAACGTTCGCATTGTTCATGCAACCTAACCACGATCACAAGATTTCTACCACGGAAACCTTTGGTCGATTCAGCAAGAGGGTGTTTGCAGCACACTACGATCATAGTTCTACTTGAATTAAGCGTAGAAAGAACAATTAGGATATGGCGATGAGGACAGAATTACTGCACAGAGTTGGGTCTACATGACATGGCAACATAATGAGTAGAGCAAACACTGAGATATTCATGGCTGTGTGGAAGAAGTAGAACTGCAACGCCGGTGGGTTGAGTATGTGAGTGAGTCAGGCAAGACGGACATTACTGCAGCAGCAAGGCTGTTCCGTTTCAGTGAGTGGTCAATCTTACCATTACTTCTCCGTGACGAAAAAGAGGACAGTCTCTCTTCTGCATCGGAGATGACACTCCAGTCTTCGCTGCCCCGTTGTGACCCAAATGAATCGTAGCGGGATCGGGGGCTCGAATGATCCAGAGTAGATGTAGAGGCATCAACAAGCTGTTCCTCCGCCGCACTGTTTCCCTCTGTCAAGTCTGTGGTTCCGTTTGAGGGTCGTCTAATCAGCGAACGAGCGTAATCTAGGTCGCGGTATATTGCCTCAACTGCAGTAGCCACACCGTTTTCCTGCGATTCCTAAGCCATTGATTTCAATTCTACATCAAAATTACTCACAGATCGAATCTTTTCCCCAGTTAGCCTCGCTCGTGTTCTCTGTTTTTCATCGGTGGTTGCCAAAATCAGAGCTTGACTCAAATTGTCGACAGTTAGCTTGCGGATAGCAGTACCGATTCCAAGTGCCTCGACACGATCAGCCCAGAAGAATTGATCTCCAAAGAACGGCTTGATAATCGTCGGAATTCCAGCTGCAGAGGCATCAATCTTCAATAACAAGTAATGATAGGTATTGAACGAACCTCGTAAACTTGCTCCGGTTGTACCAGCACCACCATGATGGCAAGCAGCATCGATACGTTTAAATAACCAATCGTGTGGAATTGATGAGACACAGAATATTTGCTTCGGGAATGGTTCATCAGGTTCGGATGCTGACGCCGCCTGCGAATATAGTCGATCTGACCAACCCTTGGAGAGGATAGCGTAAACTCCACTCTGCACAACCGCGTCCACAACACAGCGGGTCATTGCTTTGGGGTCTGGAACCACAATGCTGCCAAAGCCTATGTATACTACTTTCTTGCCAGCTTGATGAGCAGAGTCGATGAAAGGGAGGAGGTCCTGGGGAGGAGTCCATTTCTTGGCCCCAACGTCAGCGTCGTCAAGGAACCAATAACCTATTTACGTGTAAGAGATAGGATATACTAGGTGGAGTAGATTACCAGTAACTCGGATCCACTCGGGCCAATCTAAAGGCGGAGGAACGAGTGTAGGACTGAAATTATACAAAAAGGGAGTCTTGTGGGGTTCCATACGATCCAGGCTGGTATTGTCCAAGCGTAGTACATTGCGTCGCCAGCGATTAATCTGCCCAGCGATGGCGCGCCAAAATACTTGGTCAAACATCACGTACGTCTAGTATGAAGTTTATCAGGGAGGAATGTGAATAGGACTACCATCCCTCATACCATGTAGTTATAGCCACCGCCCATCTAACTAATTGTCAGAATGTCACGTACTCCAAGGAGAGATCTCATACTTTATGCTCCGGCACTGCAAAAGCGTGAGGGTATGCCCTTGATTTTGATCCAGATCGATTCCAGCTCGAAATCAACAGAACTACTTACCTCGTCCTAGTCCATGTCATCGTAAATGCCTTGAAGTAGGGGATCCTGAGAGCCTCTGCAATGTGATACCCACCCATTGCACTCGGACTCTCCACAAGAACGTCGGTCCCTTGGCAGGCTTCCCAAGAAGTTTTTAGCAAATCATCAAGCCACCCACGGAACTAGGTCTTGGACTAAGATAAGACGTCATAGGAACTGTAGTGTACTTACCTTGAGCAGTCCCTCTTTCCAAAATGATACCGTAAATGTGCCATTTTCAACACAAATGCGCATCAACTCTGCTGGATCGCCACCAACATAACCAAACTCAATTCCATACTTCAACGACGATCAGATAATGTAAATCAAGTAATATGTATACTGACCGATTCAATCCACGCTTGGAACTCTCCATGAGTCGCGATTTTCACCCGGTGTCCATCCGCCATCAGTCCTTTTGCAAGTGCGATGTAAGGTTGAACATCCCCCCTCGAGCCGATAGTCAGGAATGTAAAATGTAAGGACTCTTTCGGCTTGAAAGTCAAAAATGTTGAGGAAGCTGATGTAAACATCACAGCAGGCAAAGATTCGGACATCGCCTCGGATGACGGGCTAGGGTTGTTGTCATCGCTGAGGGAGTTCCGTGGTTCGAACTCCTCCAAAACAAGTGCGTCCCTCTTGCCTCGGCTCAACGATGGAACTTCACCAGGATTTGGCCGCTTCTTGATATCTTCTATTTGGCGTTCCAGAATAGATACGAAAGCACGCCGTCTATCTTCAAAACCAAATTCAAAAAAAAGTTCCTCGTGGCCCCTAATCATGACAGTCAGACCATAGTGGCCGAAGCGCGTAGCCCTAGTTGTTTGCACAGTCAGGATATCACGGATAGGCAATATCATCTATCAGTCAAATATCGTCGGCGAATTCCTATACATGAAGTTTCAAAAGCATACCCTAGTCTTTGTACTCAGGGGACCCGTGGACTTGAAACAGAAATAGTTTGAAGAAACATATAAACGTCCGAAAATTGGCAAGAGTCGGAATAAATAACCCGAAAAGTCTTGTGTGCTATCAGAATCACGTTCCAAGGTGAGATGAACCACCCACATCCAAGTAGCGTTTCTTTGTCATCAAAGGCAAATGCGGCCTTAAATTTTTCTGCCATTTCTTGATCGACCGCCACTTCGGATGTCTCGAGTACACTATAGCCGAGCTCGCTGGAAGCCCCAGAACCTTGCGCAGGAGTCGATGACTCATAAACTTCGCGTACACCGTCACCCTGTGACTCGAAAAATGCAGATGGCACAGCACTGTTTGTGGTGGTGTCCATTCCTTTGCGGGAAACTTTTAGCCATGACGGTACTCCAACGTTCCAAGGGGCATTTGTTGCCAATCCCTTGCTCAGAAACGATGGCGAATTTGTGTCTCCTGTAGAGGTTGACGGCGGATACGTATGAATCCGCAATGAAGAGTCGGCCAACAGACTATTTGGAGACGAAGTAGCAATATTACCAAAGCTAGGAGAAAAAGGCGAAGGTGAAGATGTCAAGGGTACGAATGATGCACCACCTCGTTTCGATATGTGGGTAAAATCTTCAGCGCCTGCGGAGGCCTCCGGGACGTTATATATCCTTGTCAAAGTAGCTGGAAGTGATTCTTGAAGTGGTCGAAGTAGAGACGATAAACGGAACGTCGAATTGGTCTTGGCGTCCGGTGAAGGAAGACTACGAGTGCGGTCCATACCGGGGGCTGCCAAGGCATGACGTGCAGTAGTGGTATCCAGTAGAGCATGCGGTGAAGTAGCGGGAGACGATCTACTGATACGCACAGCTTCCCGGATATGTTCCAAAGCATCTTGTATGTCATGAAAGTAGGCAAAAAAGTACGAGTCGACCGAATAATGTTCCTCCTTGTCGAACATTTTTACTTCGATGGTTTCGCTGAACTCGATGGCTGATGATTTCTCCACGTCAAGGATTACGGAGTACGGTATGGCAATCTGAGAAGAGTAAGAAATGAATACAGTGACGTGTGCTGCTACTTACTTTGACGGTATCCCCCATGTTCTGCGCTTTGAATATAACCTTGCGTATGGCCTTCACCCATTCTTCTCTACTTGGGACGGAATCGGCAGCCAATAGCACACTCTTTTGATTCGTGCGTAAACGAATCCCCTTTTCACCCGTAGGATCACAAGAAATTGCATAACGCAAGTCGACAATTCCGTTGAGGAAATAAGGGTCCTATGTAATATTAGCGAATTTCGCAAAAATAGACGTATGAGTCACCGATGAGGACTGATACCAGGCAAGCGTGTCATTCTTGAGGACAAACCAGTGCTTAATCCAGCGCTTTGTTCGTGTGGCCCTCTTGCTAAGGGTCCCAGATTTGAGGATTTGGTCCTAAATCCGCGTGAACACACTTCTTTACGGCATATCAGATAGTACCTCTCTGCTCGGCATGTGGGCGAAGAAGCATAAATGAGAATTTGTGAGATACATATATCCCTGTAACACTGGACATGGTTGAGAATCTCACACCATCAACTTGATAGAACACGACATACAAACAGAGCGCAGCAGCCAGCATGGCATTTCTGATCCATGTTGAGAATCAAACCGGGGGTACGTGAACGCACACACCTGCCAACACTTCGTTAATAGCTTCCAGATCGAATATTTCTTTTAGCTTCTCTGCCAAACGAGTCCGTCGAGTGATCTTGACCGTTGCAATGCTGCCTGCCAGACTTGGTGTTCTCCGTCTCATCGACGGCCTAAGCTGTGCTGCCGGGAGTGATACAGGGGTCACTTCCGAGTGCTCCTTAGAATTAACTGGTCGTAGAGTAGCCGCCTCGAAATCATCAGTATCAATGTCATCATCAGATGTTAAAATCGCATCAAGCTCTGTATGGGGTGCCTCAACTACTTCACTCTGTACGGAAAGTTTTTTCCCCGGTAAAATAGATTGCGTGATTGCCTTGCGCCTCGAGCGGGCAACAGGGCGATATATTGCATGGATAGAGGAGGCTGCTTAGACACAAGTTCAGATACACCAAGTCTAACGGTACAGGTCGAAAACTTGCTTACCAGCTGGTTCCTCGTCGCTATCAGAATCGGAACGAGGATCGTTTCGAGACACCGGTTCGTCCACGTCATCTGGATCTTCCACCCAAGGGAGAGCCTGGAGAGCTTGAATAAGGGTCTGAGTCCCGGCGCACATCTGCATTTAAAGCTTTAGACAGTATCATTAAGCAAACAGTGGGATATGCCAAACGTACCGAACCGAAATCCCGAAAAGATGGTAACAACGGCCGTGTGGACGCAAGGATTGGCGATGGAGGCGTGATAAAGGGTGAGTCATCACTCGGGACAGCCGCAGTCGGATCTGTATGTGGAGGTACGTGATCCATGGTTTGTGCTCCGTCAGATTGCGGAGGTATAGTAGAGTGATCACAACCTTGAATGAGCTGAGCAAACCTGTGACGCGGGGAATACATTCCTGAGAAATTACCTTGTCTTCGATCCCGTGGAGCTTGCGCTTCCTTGCCTCTATCCTTCCGTTTTAGGCTGAATGCGCGTTTGGAGTCAGGTTGAGATGTCTGGGTTGGTGAACGTGGGCGATTGGTGAAGCTCCTTCCAAGGTCCATTGTTCTCGCTGCGACTCTCTTAATACGTTCTTGAGGTGAGGTATTTCCACACGGACTGTCGTCGTTATCGTCCCGCGAGTGAGGGTCAAGCCCAGGTTCGGAAGAGGCAAGGCTGCGAACCAGGGATTTTGGTGACACCAGCTTGGACATGGGGGAAGGTAGCGTTGGCGCTCAACTGGATTACTATGCTAAGACAGAAAGCGAGCAGAGTGCAACCTGAGGGAGAGGGTCGAGTCGATTTACTCTACCGCACGTCCGCGTCACAAGCACTGCGCACACCCAGTAAGTACAAGTGCATAACTAGAGGGCGGAGTTCCATTCATACGCAAGCTAATTCAATCGGAGCTTAATATAGCTCCTGTCGGCATG
>JBBPKD010000502.1:0-18714 GCA_038089075.1 Singerocomus inundabilis
GTGCTCTGAAGCGAATATTGGGCATCGGTCCAACCAGCCACCCTGGCACATCCACCAAAGCTTCTTTATTCTCAGGATCTGGTGAGCAACGGAATGTTTGGTCTAACGGCATACGCGATCCAAACGCTGTATCATAGCATATTTCAGCAACCATGTCCCAACGGCTTTCATAGAGAAATGGGGTAGGTCTCGCACGACGACTGAAATGGCCTGATCCTGGGCTCATTCACTTGTCTAAAAAAGTGACTCATGGAGGGCGGGTGCTCCCGGGAACCTCCTTGGACGTGCGCCCTCTGTACTTCTTTGCGACACATCCCTCAGAGCCATGGGTGACCAAGTTGTTTGCCAAGTCTGTCGTGGTGCGTATAATACCGTGTCGGCTATGATATGGTCGACTGTATGCGCTGATACAAATGCTGATGAACCTTGTTGCAGGTGATCCACGCAGGGTGGATCGTGCATTGCGTCGACCAAGGCTTTCTAGCACCCATTTCAGAGTATATTCTTGACGGTAGGCCCCTCTATGCACTCATTGTATTATACACCTTTTCTCTTCCTCTTTATCTCTCCTGCATTCTTTGCACGATTAGACCTAGGTGCATGCCTAACTTTGAAACGTACCTTTACTCGACAGACAGGTTCATTCCCCGATCTCCTTACAAGCTGACCAACGTTGCACTACCAACATATGTCCCATTGACCGAGCCAGGCGGATCCACCGACTCCGAGCCTGGAGAATCTGGGCCAACGCCCGTCCAAGCCTCCGACACCCCAAGCACCCCGACAAACATGCGACGAAAACGCAAGCGAGAACAGGCCTACTTTGACTCTCCAAGTGGTTCGCTCGTATTCTCTGGATTCGACAAAGACGGCATGCCACGACGACCAAGGAAACTGCGCAAGCTTCGGTTCGATCCGTCCTTCAGCCCAGAGGGTGGAAGATCCAAGGCTCGCAAGAAGGCAGTGCGAGGGACGAGTCCCGATTGGCTCGTCAATCAACGTGACACGTGGAGGGATAACGACGAATCCGACAAAGAACATACTCAGGACCCGGAGGCCATTATACTGCGTGGACAGAGTCCTATCACCACGATACGGCTGCCGCACACGCCCGATAAATCACCCGTCTATCCAAAACCATTTGCAACATACCGATGCCCTTCTGTAGATAAACACCTCTCAAAGTCACCTCTTGTATGTTTGTCGGCCGACACTGTCGACACGCGAGAGAAAATACTACCTATCCGTACAATCGACTTTACTAATCTACCACCACCCACAAGACGCTGGCGTTTCCCACGGTCAGACGCCACGAATATCGGAGACACGAATATGACACTATCGGTGAAACCCGACCACAAGGTCAAGACCCCCAAGAAGATCAGCTTTGCGGATCAGGCTCAAGTCTGCGTGTATATGGTGTCACCCCGACAGCTAGATGCCAGGGATGATGCGAGCGTCGACCTTGTGCCACGACGTTTGGATGCGGGTTTCGAGGATGGACTGGGTGCGAATGACAAGGCTCAGCCATCAAACGATGTGGTCGATGGTTCCGATGGTTTGGCTGCAGAAGCGACCAAAGTCTTTGCTGCTCAAAACGACTCTCCAAAGACGAACGACGATGCCACTCGACACCCTGGTGAGGACGATCACGAGAATGACACGCTCACGTTGACTGCGGAGGACGTGGAGGCGATGCGACGTCGTCTTGTCGAGGTAGCGGCGCAGAATGGCGTTGACGATGATCAATTGGCGACCTTGTTTGAGTTGGGCAAAACTTTTCGGGGGATGACGTTTCATCACGTATGGTGAAAGGGTCGAGGATGCTAAGACGGGTTTCGGGGGTTGCATGTTTGAGCGTGGGATTGCTTTCGTTTCCTGTCCATCGTGTTGACTCTCGAATAAGCCTGGTTTTGCTGAGCAGTGTACGAGTGCGGTGTGAGTTTATTTACAGTAAAAGAGCAGTACTATCTGTGCATAATGAGGGTAAGGCATGTCGAAAGAGAGCAAAACCAGGCGTGATACAGTATGTGTGCCACTAAGAGTAGACAATAACTCGTAAAGAAAAGATCTCAGGCCATGATGGAGCCAGTCAGACCTTAATGATCTGGCATTCGTAAAGCCAGGCAAGTCGCAACGAGCAGGTCGGTCATGGATTGAGCAGGCTATACACCCCTCGTGGTCAGCGCACTCAAAAGGAAACATGTCGAAAGGCACACAGACGGTCACGCACCTGATAAATCTGGAGCTCGCCGTCCTTGGACACTGCAAACAACGTCATGTGGTACGTCGCCACGACCTGATCCTGTGCATCGAGACACTATAGGCGTCATCGCGGAGTGCCATGGGCCACGATGGCCGGCCGCTCTCAGCTGTTTGTCACCATGTCTCAAGTGCCGACGAAGCCGAATAGGCACACACCTCCATGCCATTCAAGGTCAGCCGGGAGCGTACTCGCCAGCGGTACACCCTGCCGTCGGGCCCCTTGAACGCCCACGCGCCGCTCAACGAGGACCCCCTGCCACGATACACCTCGATGACGTGCCGTTCCGGGCTGGAACCGGGTCCGGGACTGACACATATGGTGACGGTCATCGGACCTGGGGTGGCAGTCACCATCAGTGGCGGGCCGAGGTACGGTGATCTAACGTGGCAGACGAGCATGCCATGTTGCCCGCCTTCGTAGAGCCCAAACTGCCAGCTCGCGGAGAGCCGGGTCCCCTTCAAGTAGTACCTGTCGACGAAAAGTGCCCCGCCAGTGTTCGTCAGCAATCCCGCTCAACGCTGCGTCATGGGTCACCGAGGCCGCAGGAACCGATCTCAAGGGGGGGTTGCGTATGTGTCATGGAGACTGGAGAAAGGGAAGGGAGGAGCCCACGACTGTACACGCATATACACCATATTGCAAAGATCCGCACATGCGTTCTCACCTGAGTGTCTTTCTGTCGTCGGCACGGACAATCTTGTCATCGCTCCAGATACTGCCTACGCGATAAACGTGTAGACATAACGGTGGTGTCTCCATAGCAGAGATCTGCACCGCCCGAGGTGTCATGACGCTCGAAGTGGTAGTGCAATGGACGAGATGTTTGTGCACTATTGGAAGAGAAATGGGGGAGGGGGGGAAGGCCCCTTGCTTGTGAAAGAGACAAGTTTAGAAACCTCGGGGTGTGCCGGTATCGGTGCCATACGGGTCGGGGCTTCATGTCTTTAGTACGAGCCAAAAAAAAAATCAGGGACCCAAGGCCCAATATTGACATTTGAAACCATTAAGGGGTGGGCGCCACCTTCAAGGCCCATCTGTCAAGTCAGTGGCCGCTACAAGACAGGTATGTCCCCATAAGTTCTGCACGTCGTACCCGAACGTACCCCTGTTTTCGGATTGGTCGGACTTTGGGTTTGGATGCTATCATGGCATCGATCCCCGGGATTCAGTTAGAACGCAAGACTGCGTAGCGTCGCCGCTAGATCGGATACAATCCTTTCAAGCTTCTTTGTTTTGTGATGACACCAACAGATGTAGGGGATCTATCAATGTTGATTCAGCAAGACTCGTTCAGACAGACAAGATGGGGAGGATCCACGGGAGACTGCAACTATCTCGACTGAGATGAGTGGCCGCTTGTATGACGTAATTACTACTGCGTCTCGCTCTCAGACCCAAGGCAAGTACGTACAGTAATCAGCGACAACAAAATGAGCATGGTCGACGTTCATACCGATGGGGACCGATACCAACGTCACGGATCCCACGTCGGTGTCTGGTCAGGCCTTCAATGACGACTCCAATCAGCCGCTATCCTACGTGTCGCTATAGCTGAACATCCCAGGAACAATCAATCGAGGCATCGCATTTCTACAAGAGGGGTGGGGGACCTTGCCCGATTTACACCTGTTTGAATTTTGACGTCTGTGACACTCGCCGTCATTCGATATTGTTCATAATAAGCAAATATTTGGTAATGGATCCTGTCGCAGTGTCATTCATTCCGGACAAGTCACTCGGTTATCGACGTCTCAAGGTCGAGTGTAATTTACCGATGCCAGTTACTTCACTTGCAATGGTGCTCTCCTCGGGTGCACTCGTCTCACAGTCCTGTTTACTCATTCCACCGTCTTCACTGTCGCATGCATTGGATTCAGAGAAAACCCAACTCTCGAGGCAAACCCAATTATTGTCACAGATCCGGCACATTACTTGATCGCGACACTCATTGCTTGCCATTTATGTCATTAACGCCCTCAACTGCCGCACCTCCACCTTCGGTAGACTCCACTTCAAATGGCTCGGGTTTATAGACAATCGTGTCCAGCAGACCGTCCGAAAAAGGATCAATCGAGGTCTCGGGTCGTTGGAGGATGTGAAACGACCAGAGCAGCAACGCGAGATTGATATACAGCGAACGTGCCACGATGTGTTGGCCAGGACATACACTTTATACACGTGTTGGCAAGACGGTAGGCTCGTTTGAGAATTCAGACCGAAAGACGACGTACCTGCGACCAAAGCCAGACGTGTAGAAATTCATGTCCGTCCTGACGCGTCCGTCTTTGGTGAGCCAGCGTTGAGGGTTGAATGTTTCTGGATCTAGGAACACCACAGGATCCCGCGAGATCGCCCTGTGATAAGGAACGGTGGACATGCGGTCAACGTCGCACAATCAGAGTATAAAAGCGACTACCAATGGCATCCTATGACAATCGCGCCGGCAGGGATACGTTGACCCCTCTGTAGCATTGTGAATGACGGGGTAGATCTGGAAGACTAAAAACAAGTACCCAGATAATGTCTTTTCATCGCACAATGTGCAAAACCTAGCGCATATATCGAGTTCTTACGCTACCTCGATTCAGGAAGGGTCACAACAGGAAACGTACCCAGTATTGTTACCGGCAACCAGCGCAATGCCTCGAGCATAAATACGTGAAGCCGTGGCAGCATGTCCCAGTCTTCAAATGTAGGGCTAAGTGCTACGTCAGGATCTCCAAACTGATTCCAACGCTCGAAATACCTCCGTTCCTCCCAACTATTTCATCCAGCCCTTCTTGGACAGGTGCTTGTGGATCAGGATGATAGGCCACCGCCACAATCACCACAGAGATACCAGTTGCAGTCTGGAATGGCCCATCTGAAAGCGTGCCTCGTAAGGATAGTTGAAACGTACGGTATCCGAGCCTGCGCCAAAGTAGGAACCAGCAAGATAGGCCATCTCATCATTTGTCCGCTGATGGTCGTCAATATGCTCGAGAAGTGTCTTTCCAAATGATGGCTGGCGCGATTCACTGCCTAGGACCTCAGGAAGGTAAGCAACAATAGAGTTGACTTACACCCATCGATTATCATCATCACGCACCATGTCATCTCTAACCTGATTCAGCTGATCCCGGAAGAGACAACTCGTATCGATGGAACTCCTCAACGTGTCGAGTATAGTTGGGTACGTCAACCATAGAATACGATCCACGAGATATGCCCCCGGTCGCAATGTCATGCGGAGGTTTTTCAATACCTGACGGACGCCCACCACCTCGGGGTCATTGCTAGACGTCGGCGATGCCTTGCCATACGTCACGCGCAAAATGACTGCAGTAGCATAGCTAGAACGCACACACGTAATCGTAAATAAGCACAAGGGATCAGAGAGCTCTCACAAGTTAAACTAGGACACGTACCATTGCGCGTGTAGGATATGCTGCTTCGGGTCGTTCAAAATGTCAACAATGACATTTTTCGCGGTCTCTACTTGAATGCCCTCGCACGTCTCTGCTACTTTTGGTTGGAGATGGGTGTGTGCTGCTAGCCTGAGACGACAAAATTGGTCCCCGGCGTTTACCAAGAGAAGACACATCCCACCTGAGAGGATATTGTTAGCTGCGATGGCACGTGGGTGATCGACGAGGGCCCCGCCTTCTTTCTCCATAATGTCGATTGCTGCCTGCAGGGAGTGTGAAAAACATCATATGAGTGAACTGGATAACTCGACAGGAAGGCAACGACGCACATCCATTCCGCCAATGACGATGGTCACGTGGCTACCTTGTCGAAGACCCATACTGGTCGACCAGCGTGGCAGGCCTTTAGCGATGCTGGGAATGCAGGAAGTGGGAGCTAAGTGTCTCCAAGGGCGTCATTTGAGTCGAAGAGCACATGTACTTTTCTTTCGGGATCGGATTCTCCCAGAACCATGTTGCAGACGGACCAGGGGGGAGCAGGACACTGTTCTTGCGAGAAGGACCGACGAGTGTCTTGGAGAGGAGAAGTACGGTGACAGCGGTTGCGCTGCCCACGAGGTACGTCTTCAAGGGAGAACGGAGACCACACTAGTACCACTGTTTTCGTGAAAGAGTGGCATTAGTATGTCACGTGGGCCGAACCCAGAACTGGCAGCACAAGTCGACTCGCATTGCCTCTTCACCGGCAACAGACTCGCATGTGCAGGATACGCGACGTTCGGACACCGACAATATAGGTCGCCTATCTGTTTCATCCGGACCTTGACTAATACCATTATTCTAATAAAGGCGGGTCGGCCGAGTCGAAAGCTCGGCTGAGGAGGTGCTGAGTCAAGTGGTATTTGATCCGCCGGACACGTCTAAATAAAATAGTCCATTTTTGTCCAAGTTGCATCTGACGCTCACGACACGCTAGTACTTGTTGCCTCGACTTGTTCCCAAGAAATGGTCCGGTCAGGGTCTCAGTGACAGTGGACCCTCACCGGGGTTAAAGTTGAAATTGTGCTCAGGCAGGACGTCGCACATATGTACAGCTGACTGAGCATTCATCTGTAATACTGTGCGCAGACTCGGACGACGGGGTGTTGGGAGGTACAGTATATAACATGACCTTGCCGGTCGGTCGACTTGCCTCATCAAGATAAGCTTCGCAACTCACTCGTATTACTACTGGGAAGAAATTCGTATTTGATTCAAGTGACATGGCAATGCCCTTCTTTCACGCAGATACTACTAGCACCAGTATCGGTGTCGCCGCCTCCGTCGTCCCTTGGACGTACATTGTGGGTAGCGCAACCGCTGTCACCGTACTCTTCCTCCTCTCCAAGACGCTCGTCGGTCCTTCTCGCAAGAACAGTGTCCCGCTCCCCCCTGGTCCGTCTGCAACATGGTTCTGGGAGAATCCGATGCCGAAAGAAAAGTGCGTGTACTTCTCGACTCGAATGACGCCCTTGGAGACACTCACTACTCACTTCCTGCATTCCTAGCATCGCTAAAGGCCTCGCTGCACTGGTTGACCAATACGGACCTGTTATCTCTCTTCGACAAGGTAGCCACGTGACTGTCATCATTGGCAGAATGGACGTACGTTGTCATCTATCCCAACATGTTCTGTAGAACGCTTATGTGATCCTGATCGCCCCCCCACAGGCAGCGATCGACATCATGGAAAAAGAAGGTGGAGCGCTCGTTGATCGCCCCCGTTCCATCGCGGCCGGCGATATTCTCTCAGGTGGGATGCGGATTCTCCTCACATCTGCTGGGGATCGGTTTCGTCGTCTCAGACGAGCAGCACACACACATCTTAAGCCTAAAGCGGTGGAGATGTACGAGACGATTCAAGCAGAAACGGCGAAAAATGTCATTCTCGACATTTTGAATGACCCGAAGCAGCATATCCTCCACGCGCAACGGTATGTATCTCGGTTTAACCCATGGGAGCTTTTTTGCATCGAGGTATTTACATTGGTGGGCTAATTTGTGAACGTGCGTGCGTGCGTTCTAGTTATGCTTCTACGGTTATCCTGCGCATCACATATGGCAAGGTGTTGCCACCTTCAAGCGACGATCCTGATGCTGGGCGCGTCCATCAAGTGTTGAAGAACCTCCACATGGCATTGCGACCAGGGGCATATCTCGTGGATCGTATCCCATGGTTGAGATACATCCCTGGCTATACTCGACAGCTCAAGGAATTCCATCGATACGAGCTGTCACTTTTCCAAGATCAGTTGAATCGGGTTCGCAATGACATGGTGCGTGATGATGATAATCAACGAGTATGAGTCACTTCATTGTTGCTTACCTTTATGAGGTCCTAGGCAACGAATAGTGCTAGCCCATCCTTTGGAAAGACACTCCTCGAGCATACTGACGACCATCAATTGACGAATGACGAGATGGCTTATCTTGCTAGTGCCTTGTACGATGCAGGGTCGGACACAGTGTGTTTCAACTACACTCACGACATACGTACTTGAATGAACTGAAATGGGCTATCTTAGACCGCATCTGGTATCTCTGTGATGATTATGGCAGCGGCATGTCATCCTGATGCACAAGCACGTGTCCAGGAAGAGCTGGATAAAGTAGTCGGAAGGGACAGAGGTATCTTCACCGTTTATTTTGGTATACTCAGTTTCAAGGAATCCTGACGCACCATCCAGTCCCGACATATGAAGACTGGGATATGCTCCCACAACTCCATGCATTTATGCTCGAGGCATTGCGCTGGTTACCAGTAGCACCACTGGGTACGTCATCCTTCTTGAGTTGTGGGACTGCAAGAACTCAATATGTGCTTATTGTATGCCAGGCTTCGCACACCGAGCGATGAAGGACATTATCTGGGTATGTGCTACTGTTCTTTCAGATCTTCCATCACTCACATCCTACAGAGGGGCCAGTGTATTCCTGCAGGCGCAACCGTTATAGGATGCCATTGGTATGTCGTCCAGTCTCTTGCTACATTTGCCTTTACACCCTACACCTTACCTCGTGACGTTGAGCGCATACTTACCGTTCCTACCACAGGGTGATCTCGCGGGATCCTGTGGCATTCCCAGATCCAGATACATTCAAGCCTGGACGTTGGCTCACCGAAGATGGATGCATCAGGACGGACATGCATTTCTACACGTATGGCTTTGGTCGCAGGTGAGTCAGCACTGCCCCTAATTCTCGACCGATCGTCTTACTAACGACACGTACTGTACATACTATAGGGTATGTCCCGGCCAACACCTTGCGAATCGATCGCTGTATATAAACCTCGCATTGTTGCTCTGGTCGTTCCGCATTCTGCAACGTCCTGGGAGGTCGATCGAACCTTTCGCAGACCATCTACTAGACACAATAGTATACAAACCTAAGCCGTCCGATGTGGAGTTTGTGCCAAGAGTGGAAGAGCGGCCGTTGAGGGAGTTGGTGGGCTGAGATCGGGTAGCGGACGCGAAGTACTGGCAAGATGGACAGAGGGCCGGTGAATGGGGGATGGCCGGGACCACAGCGAGCAGTGGCTACTGAGTTACACATATTTACTATTGGGAGCATGCCCTTATATATATACATGGTCCTTTTTGTGTTTCTTGTTGAGTGAAACATATCTGAGCACAAAGCATCATTTCTTTCATTTCTTTCTTCAGGGTCACAGAGTGTAGCTTCTGTGCCCTATTTTTGGTACCTAGTACCTAGGGTAGTATTGTAAAACATGCACTTGAATCAAATAATAAATGTAAGTTACTATATATTACATAAGCAAAGTGCACTTGGAATTCTAGTAACTACTTGGTAGAATTATTCTATAGTATAAGGTTTTTTTTTTCACGAAACTTACCCTGCACCCATGCAAAACCTGACTGTTAGATTTTATTATCCATCTCAGTACTACGTACAAATAGATCATGGTGAAGCGATTACATAATACCGACACCGTGGCAAGCCGGAATATTTTTATTCCTACGGTGTTGCAAGTGCACTCTGAGGACGAGGACAAGCTATTCACATTTACTTTGTTCATGGCATCCAGGATTGCTCTCAACACCCTCAAGGCGTCGGGTGAGTACTCGTTTTGCGTTTCCTTTTTGTTCAGTACAATAACTAGGTTATTTCAACAGCCCGGCCACGCGCGGTACCAACCGCTGCTCGGGCTATCTCTGTGTACGTCCATCTACTTCACTTCACGAGCAAGACAAGGTGACATTATCTACATAGTCGTTCGATGAGCTCCAATCCTCCGCCAGCAGAGCGCGCCTCCGAGATTATTAATAGCCTTCCCTCTTCTCCTGGCATCATCACCAAGACCGGTGCAGCACTCCTTGGAACGGGTCTTCTTGCGACTGCTATCTCCCAAGAAATCTATGTTGTGAACGAGGAGACGGTTGTCGCTGTTGGCACTTTCATCCTCTTTGCGTATATTTACCGGGTATGTGGTCCGGTACTACGTCAGGATTTGTCGCCGAAGGTATTGGATGGCCTTCTAGGCAATTCAAGAACCGTACAAGAATTGGGCAAATGGCCATATTGAGCGCATCAAAGCTGTTCTCACTGATGCACGCGCTGGGCACACCCAAGCCGTCAAGGACCGCATCGACTCGGTCGAGCAAATGAAGGACGTCGTTTCCCTTACGGAGGGCCTCTTTACTCTCTCAAAGGTCGGCTAGTACCTTGTTGCCATAGGACCAGTCTCATTTGAATTTATTTCTTGCATGTCGCAGGAGACTGCCAAATTGGAGAACGAGGCTTTTGTGCAACGTCAAAGGGTCACATTAGCCAGCGAGCTTAAATCTGTCCTTGACAGCTGGGTGCGCTACGAGCAACAGCAAAAGGAAAGCGAACAGGCAGAGCTCGCCAAGAGTGTTATCACAAAGGTCCTGGCTGGTCTCAAGGACGAGAAGGCGCAAAAGGAGATCCTCACCAATGCCGTTGCAGAGGTCGAGCGTAAGTGATCATCGTCGTTCACTATCCATTTCTTATTCATGCATTGTGGTGTGGCTAGGCCTGGTCAAAGCAAAGGCGATCTAAATAGACACCAGGCTGTCGATAGCTAGATTATGGTAGAAACAATTCCCTGCAACGAGATTATAATACCACCATCACAAGTGGGACTGAATTTACGGAGTGCCCTGTACCACTAAGCTAGTTCTTGCACGAGTGTTGATGCGGGATTCATAAGACCAAACATGGCCAAAGCAGAGTGGCCGTGGCGACGCGCGAGTGTTCGGGGCAAGTCTCAGCGCGCGTCCCGGTCACCAATCGTTTTTCCCGCCAACATCATCGCTAGTCCCAACCACGCAGCTGAACCGTCAGCAGGATGGACTCGGACCTCATCAAGCTTGTCAATCGCCTCCAGGACACGTTCCACAATCTCGGTACGTACCTGCAGTCATATTTGTACCCTTGGGCAGCGGGTGATCTTATGCCCGTCCAGGTGGTGAGCTGGACATGCCACAACTAGTGGTGGTGAGTTGTCTTTCCGCATTCCGGAAAGGCCGCGCCTGATCTTACGTTCAGGTGGGCAGCCAGTCAGCGGGCAAATCGAGCGTGCTAGAAAAGTGCGTCTCGGCATCTGTTCTCACCCTCAAACATCGACATTTCATTCGTGAATAGCATTGTAGGACGTGATTTTCTTCCCCGTGGTCAAGGCATTGTGACACGCAGACCCCTCGTTCTCCAACTCATTCATACCCCCATTCCGGATCCTCCCTCAAGTCCACCTGCTTACACCGAATGGGCACAGTTCCTTCATGTCGACAAACGTTTTACCGATTTCAACGAAGTCCGTCGAGAAATCGAGCAAGAGACGTACCGTGTGGCTGGGCAGAACAAAGGGATTAGCCGGCTACCAATATCACTCCGGATATACAGTCCAAATGTCCTGGATTTAACTTTGGTGGACCTGCCTGGACTGACAAAGGTATGGACGCGTTATCGTACATCCCCGCACTCTAGTTGATGCGTGCTCAAGATACCAGTGGGCGACCAACCAAGTGATATTGAACGCCAGATCAGAAACCTAGTCACGGAATATATTTCGAAACCCAACAGGTGTGTAGATTAGATGGCTGCCGTCTCCCACTTGTGGCTGACGTGTTTCAAAGCGTCATTCTTGCCGTCTCTCCCGCCAACGTCGACCTTGCCAACTCGGATTCACTGAAACTTGCACGAAGCGTTGACCCCCAGGGTCGTCGGACGATAGGTGTTTTGACGAAGCTTGACATCATGGATGCCGGGACGAATGCACTCGACATCCTGACCGGACGCGTGTATCCCCTCAAACTAGGTTTCATTGGTGTTGTTAATCGAAGTCAGCAGGACATCATCTCTGAGAAGAGCATGACGGATGCCCTCGACTCGGAATCCGAGTTCTTTCAAAACCACGCCGCTTATCGAAACATTGCGCACAAAAACGGGACCATGTATCTCGCCCGGACGCTGAATCAGGTGTGTAAGGGTGATAAAACATGACTTGCTACACGTTTTCAACTGCAACCTATGTAGGTCCTGATAAACCATATAAGGGAGAAACTCCCCGATATGAAAGCGCGTCTGAACACACTGATGGGGCAAGCGCAACAAGAACTTAACTCCTTTGGTGACGCTGCAATCTTTGGTGACAAGAACCAGGTGAGTCGGTGCTTCGATATGGTTTAATTGATTGCCTACCGTTCTGTTAGCAAGGAGCGCTAATCTTGCGTCTCATGAACCAATTTGCTCATGATTTTATTGCATCCATCGAGGGTACAAAAGTTGATATGTCCACAAAGGAGTTATCAGGTGGTGCTCGGATATATTATATCTTCAATGACGTCTTCGGCCATGCACTTGCTTCTATAGATTCCACCGCAGGCTTGGATAATCAGGACATCCGCACAGCAATTCGGAATTCTACAGGTCCACGGCCCAGCCTCTTTGTCCCCGAGTCGGCGTTTGATCTATTAGTGAAGCCCCAAATAAAACTGCTGGAAGCACCCAGCCTCCGCTGCGTCGAGCTTGTCTATGAAGAACTTGTCAAACTCTGCCACAATTGTACGAGTCCGGTATGGTCATTTAATCGTTTTCGTCGCATCAATTCTATATCTCTTCTATTGCAGGACTTAGAGAGATTCCCTCGCCTTCATGCACAGTTGATTGAATGTGTATCAGACCTATTACGCGAGCGCCTTGGTCCCACATCGGAGTATGCACAGAGCCTCATCGAGATCCAGGCTGCATACATCAACACCAATCATCCCGCGTTCATCTCGGGATCTGCGGTAGCCGCACAGGCGGCGGTATCTCAAGCTCCCAAGCAATCAATTCCTCCACGTGTGGGTTCCCTCCACCCTCTTTTTCTGATGAGTCTTCCTATTGATGCCATGCCTGATTGCTGTGACCTATTTTCCAAAAAAAAAAATTATGATAGCCCACCAGCACCGAACCAACAAACGGCACTCAGACACTCGAAGATGGAGATGAGTCCCCTAGTGAAGAGCCGACAAGCGTGAACGGCGTTGCTTCGCGGGACGGGCGCTCCGTTTCCTCGACACTCCACGACCGAGCTCGAGCCACGGGATCCTCTACCACTGCGAGCACTTCCACCAAGTCTTCGTCATTGAAGTCGCACGGTCCCCGGCATTCATCTGTTCTGCCATCAGCTTCGACGCCATCTCACACTCAGCCAGGTGTACTCGGTGCATCGCCTCACTCGGCACGGGAGACTTTTTTGAACTACTTTTTTGGCCCGAATGGACCTGGACCTGTCGCTGGATCGAGTGTGGAACGATCGCACGCCAGTTTGCCACCTATACCAACGGGTCGAGACATGTCAATTGCTCATACGCCCGTCCCTACTGGGCTGATGGCCGGTAAACGCTCGCTGGACGGTAACAATGCGGCGTATGATATGAGAAGCTTGGGTAAACATATTGAGGCTGTGAGTGTCTCAATGACGTGGTTCTTCTTTCCGATACAAATCGTTATCTGGCGAGAGCTGATTGAATGGTGACTGGTGGCTGTGATGTGTTGGTGGTGGGGCCCTTTTTTTTCTTTTAGGTATCTTCGTCAGATAGCGGCCATCAAATGACGCAACGCGAAGAAATGGAGACGTCGCTCATCCGGTCTTTGATCGCCTCGTATTTTTCGATCGTGCGACAGAGCATACAAGACCTCGTTCCCAAGGCGATTATGCACTGGTTGGTAAACCACTCGACCAAGGAGGTGCAGAACCGGCTGGTAGCGACGTTGTACAAGCCCGAGTTGTTTGCGGGGCTGTTGAACGAGGATGAGGCGCTGGTTGCAGAGCGGACGCGGGTAAAGGCATTGTTGGACGCGTACAAGGAGGCGTTCAAGACACTCTCGGATGTTAACCTGAAACCGCTGTAGAGAGACGAGAGACAGGGATCTCATCAGACTAGTTCCAGACTTGGGCGGCGCGCCCGCCCGCTGGACCATCATGACCACGTGTTAATATATATAGCTAGGTTTGTTTCAAACAATCGGACGGGTTTCAATATATGGAACGGGACGGGATCCGTCCGTGTATGAAGAAACAAGGCAAGGTTTTGAAACGGATCCTGTTTCCCTTGTCTTTTGTCGGCTTAGCCCGCGCCATGCTGCATGTGTACTCTATATTCCATATCATATACTCTAACGGGCCAGCGGAAATGAGCTACTCTATGTGTCTAGCGTCCCCAAGATACGCAGTGGCCATTCTCACATGCAATGCCCAAGGCCCTCTCCGAGCCCAACAACATCCCCCTGCTCTCACCCGGCCCCTTCAACAAGGGTCATGCGCTAATAACAAGTCCGATGACGAGACGGCTATTTGAACTGCCAAGAACAGCACGGCCAACTTTATTGGAACTCAGTAAGTATGAACACGGAGCCACAAGCTGGGAGCACTCGCAATGGCACAAGACCCAAGAGTTGGCAAGGTGCATGACAAGGAAGAAGGCAGGGAGAGAGCAAGGCGCAACGACGGACCCCCCTTCCCACATGCACATACACGCACACACAGCACGCCAACCCAACAAAAAAAAAAGAAAAAGAGAGAGGGAGAGGGAGAAAAAGTTCAGACGAATGCGCGTACACACGTATTTGGAACCTGGCCCCGCCTCCTTCTTCCACCGTGCGGGCACGCACACGCGATGCAGCTCATGTCTCCGAGGACGGCAGACACGACGACGATGGTTGGCCCTTGACGGCAATCCACTTGTCCTTGGCATGGTCCTTGGAGACGATGGTGATAGTACTGTTGTTGCCGTTGCTCTCCGGGACGGCGCCGGTAGGCTTATCCGATTCCTCTTCCTCCGATGTCATGCTCTCCTCCGTATCGGCCTCGATACCTCCACTGCTGATGTCCGACTCCGAGGACGATGCGGATTCAGTGCACGTGGGAGTCATGGGCGTGGCGGCGTCGGCGGGTGCGCTTGCGCTCGTGGTCACGGTGGCGCTTGGCAGTGTACCCTCGAGTTTCATGGCGGCCTCGGCACGATGGGTCTTCTTAGATTTAGATCGCTCCTTTTTCTCATACTTCTAAAGGGTGTTGCACGAGGGAAATGTGAGCAAGGGACGTCCATGAGAGAAGTGGAGGGTGCACTAACCTCTTTCGTCTCCCTCTCTTCTTGCTTGATCTGGAAAGCAAATCAGCACAAGTGGGTGTAATGGAGACACCCTCATATTACCTCCTTGGCGGCCTTCTCTTCCTTCTATGGAATGTTTGTCAAAATGGATAAAACAAAAAGGGTGAAATAGGTAATGGTGACAAAGGACGGAATGGAACCGCACCTCTTTACGTTCTCTTTCTTCCGCCTGCAGGTCGGATGTCAGTCGGTCAATGTGGCTGTGGGGTCCGAAAACGTCACTGCGTACCTCCCTCTCCTTGGCTTCGCGCTGGTGAAACGTTAGACCACCTTGATAACGACACACGCCATGTGTAGACGCACCTCAGCCTTTTCCTTCTTGAGCTTTTCGCGTGTCTCACGTTCCTGAACGATCCTGGGAAGGATGTGAGTCACCTTTCGGAAGTCTTCGGACCTTCAACAGACCAGTCGCCCACTTCGTCCACACACTCTCTTGGACGAACCTTATTCTTGAGGAGATACCCCTGCAATGCCGCCACCTATGCCAATACCTGTGTCGGTGGGACTGAACTAGATTCCAAATGGAGACTCACGCTCAGTTCGCCCTCGGGAATGGCATCGGCAAAACGCTTGGCAAGCTCCGCAATCTCATCCTCTTCGAGCACCGGAATGGCGTGAGCGGGGGCCTTACGTTTAGGAAGGGGGAGGTTCTTTTGCGATACGTCGGTCTTTTCTGGTGACGTGGCCACTGTTGATGACGAGGCAGCGGGCTTGGAGGGGAAGAAGCATTTGAAGATGCCCTCTGCTTGCCACTTAGTCGCATGGGTAAAGTTCACCCACACGTCCATGCGACCTGGTCGGCTGAGTGCCGGATCGAGACGCTCGATATGGTTTGTCGTGGCAAACAGCAGGCTTGATAGATCAAGGGGTGCGAATGTCAGCAAAAACCACGCAAGTTAGGGAGAGAACACTTGCCGGCCCTCTGCCGCAGCGACACCGTCTAGACTGTTCAACAGACCACTCAGACTCAGCGTAGAGCCATCGTTTGCATCATTGTTGTTGGGTGTTGATGTGGTTGTGGCGGGCACGCCGGTGGACGATGAATCACGACTGACGGAACGCGTAAAAGCAGCGTCCAAATCTTCTAGAAGCAAGATACATCTAGAGATGTGAACAACTCAGCACGGCCCGTTGAGACAAGTACACGTAAACCGACCTAGACGGTACATGACCCATTAATGTTGTCAATGTATTGTCGCTCATCCTGTAGAGATTGGTCAGCAATATACAATAAAGAACAAATAACATTACCCCTTTGATGACAGGCTGACGACATAAATGTCCAAACCCAATTCGCCAGCCAACGAATGAATCAACGACGTCTTCCCACTGTGCAACGATGAATCAATGGGTCGATATATGAATCACGCAAGGCCTCGTACCTTCCCGGAACGCCGTACAGGAGGTATCCTCGGCGAAATGGAATGCCTGCGAGTAGACCAGATGAATGGAGCTATCACACCAACTGGATTTCACAAACCTCTCTCGGCATACCTGGGAGATGAAAACATTATTTGATAGCCTGAGAAAATTTACACGTCACGCACCAATCCTCAGAGCACAGGAAGTCTTTGCAATCTGCCAGGAGCATATCCTTGACCCCTGGTTGGAGGACAATAGAACTCATTGGCCGTTTTTGGCGAGCCCCGTTCCATCTCCAGCAGCCATAGGTTCTGGGAAGCGCGCGACTATTCAGCGCCAATTGGCTGTTGCGGTAATATGCCCACTTACGTGTCTGCCATGAAGATATGCACGCGGTGCTCAGCGTCTTTCTCGTATTCACGCTTAGCTTCTAGAACGAGTTTCTTGAGAATATCGTTGCTGCGAGCGACCACACTAGATCCAATTTAAGCTAAACCGAACAAACAAGTGGAGAACGTGTCTTACCTGATCTTGAGAGAAGCGCCGTGGCCATAATCCGGATAACGCTTTGTCCGCGTTATCTTTTAAGAGGGGCAAGTGAGATGAGCTGTCTGAGGACGTGGACTGAGCAAGGCAATGATTGAAGACGTACTCTGAGCCAATGACCACAGTAGTAAATGGTGTGGGTTGTGTCTGTCAAACGATGATGAAACTGGTTACGGCGCATGGGAAGCTCTATGCGGCAAACTCTACCTAGGCTGGGCATGAACGCCACTTTGCGTTTTCGTCGGCCATGTACGAGAGCTTCTTGGTCGTCTTCTTCGTCCTCGTCATCCAGGTCACCGGTGGTTGACTGCGTGAGACCATTGCGACTGACGGTACGGGTTGTGATTTCAAATTCGCGACTGCGCCCCCACGCGGGTTGCTAGATCGCACATGAGCTGCGCGGAAGCTGCGATAGAGAGGGCGGGACTCGCCTTGGACAACCAATGCATCAACCTGGTGCGCCATCAGTGAGACACGACAGAGACGACACGAGAAAGGTTGCTCGCCAGTCATATGGGTAGTCTTCTTGACTAAAGTGCGCAGTGAGGAAAAAGGCTGAATGAGAACGGGTGAGTGGCCCAGTACGCCCTAAAGGGAACGGGGGGCAGCCTACAGTCAATGAATCCATTCCAAGCGGAAATAGAAGCCCGTCTCGCTGTTTCGACGGTCCCTCCGATGACGACGAGTTTCTGCGGGAAGTTCAGTTTTGGGGGTGGAGCGCGGCTCGAGAAGCAGAGAAAGAGTACCAGAGTGTCCTGGATGGCGCTGGTGTTCATGCCCAGAGGGGAAAGCATGTTTTTGAACGTCTCCATGACGGAGCGGGAGGAGGAGGAAGGCGGGGGGTCGAGTGACTCTGCATGGGCGGTATTTAAGTGATTTATTTGCCTCGTGCGTAATATACGGTGGCAGGGTAGTACAGTGAAATGAATCTCGGTAAATAACTTCCCGACAAGAAAAAAAAACCAGAAAAACATACGCAGATAAGCACCAACCAGGCGTGTCTCTCCCACCACCCAGCGCAGCGATGAGAGTCTACTCAGTGCTCCCGGACGACCCACCATCTGCGCCTGCACCCGGGACCACAAATAGAACCAGCGCTCTCCAGCCCTATCTCTGACCCCAGCGACCCCGTTCGAACACGGGCCACGACGACACAGAGAATGGGTAGAGATACCCCAGATCGTCGTCCTTGCTCTGTCGCAGCGGTGGGCCACATTCTCCAAGACGGCGAAATAGTCGGATCTACCGCACCAGATCGCTGGGGTAGAGCGTCCCAGGCAGAGATCCCGATACCCAAGATCCCAGAATGCACAGCGAGGTTGCCCACCACCGCCGCGTCTCGCCTCTGAAGCAACTCCGCTACAGCCTCCTCCTTCCCATCTAGGAGGCAGTGGGTCCGGCAATCCACAAAGGAACCGTACACATCCGGACCAACTCCCACCGTCCACTTGCC